>JBBPJP010000521.1:0-20220 GCA_038088775.1 Boletus barrowsii | reverse complement strand
CCAGCGAACTGGCTTTATGATCACCTCGTGACGACTGGGAGGGTACGCGGTTCAACATTTATAACGATGGGTCTTCGAGAACCATGCTGTTGATGCTCGTTTCTCTCCTCAAACGCGCTGGGACGTTTTCGATCTCCTCAGGAATTACCAGGCCAACGACCATCCAGGATGGGTCCGGGTACACATCTGTGCAATCGGTCTAACAGCTAACTGGCACCGTTTCCGCATGGAAATTTTGTGATCACCTCGTGATGACTGGGAGGGTACGCGGTCAGACTGAATATAACGGTGGGCCCGGAAAGCCATGCTGTTGACCTACTCCCCAAATGTACTGGGACGTTTACTCCTGTCCGTGGAACAACCAGGCCAGCGACTGTGCTCTTAATGTATGCGGGTGCACATATGGGTTCGTGGGACTCGTTTGACTGGCTGTTACCCTCCATCCAACCCAAGCGCCTTCTTCTACCACTGAAGATACTTTGGATTCTGCTCTCCAAAAGACATGGCGCACTCTTAGCTGCTCGTAACACCTTACCCTTACCGTGGTTTCGCACTGGGCCATCGCACTCCTTTGCCGAGGATCGTTTCCGTCGAGGGCGACAATTTCCTGGACGGGGTACCACGGACGGCATCATGGACATCACCCCGTGCCATCATCAGCACATTGCCACTGTGTGAAGACGACAAGATTCTATTTATGTCACATCTACATACACAGCAACCACGCGGCTCCACTGTCCACCCCTGTTACTACACTCAGGGGACTTCGGCCTATCTGCTGTGGGTCTTCTTATGGGGTGGTTTCGTACGCACCGTGTATCAGGTAAACTATACTGGGTGTCTTCTGGATGGGGCTCTGTCATCTGCGCCCTTTCGATTTAGGACATTAACTTCGGCGATGCGGGGAGTTTTTGCCGTACGACCGATATGGTGCAAGATAAGTACCAAGCATTGACAGCATGCACGCTGTATTTGCTAACACATTTCTGATGAAACAAATAATAGCCAGAGAGGTCACAAAGCTATTCACTATCTCAGTCGAGCTGTGCAATATTCCCTTGATGTCACTGAATCGCCGTGTGGCAGTGCCTTTCAACGTTCGAATCCCACCCCGAGGGTTTGGGTTCGGTGCAGCAAGGTTTCCTGTATAGTCTGCGTCCCCGGTATCGTCCAGTAATCGGACAGGTAGGCTATAGAGCTTTTTCTGAACATCATGGGTGAGCATCGTTTTCTGTGAGCAAGTCACCAGAGTGGCCGGACGGAAATAGGTGCTTCCCATGGGCACGACAACGAAGATTTGTGTCTGCTGGCTATTGTTCTACTGCGCTGAGCACACCCAGGAAGATCGATCATCGATAATTCCAACCAGCGTGTTGTCATGGTGTGCTATACTCACAGAATATTGCAAAAAAGTCATTTCCCCTTTACCCCCTATCCTCCTTTTCGCCGGCATTGTTTCCGTCTCTGGCTAGTCTCCTCTTCCTCGGATCTTCCCACAAGAGCGCATTAACGGAACGAGAAACATTGTTCCTGTAACAATGACATCCCGTTTTGACTTACACTGGGTTTACAGAACAGGAAAGGGTCAAACCAGGAAAGGGGGGCGTGCCACAGACTACCGTGTGAGGGCTAAGGGTGCGTGACGACGAAACATCGCTTTTGTGGGGTAATCGTAAATAACACCAAACTGGACTCTTGGTATAAAGTCCCTCCTGAGTCCCTGGTTGCTTCACTCTTGAGTCGTGTCACACACACCAGCACCTCGTTCTATCATCCTCATTTACAACAACATGCAGACTGTGAGTCAAGTGCGTCGTGGGCGACGTGATGACTCGGACTGATGAGCGCGTCTGGCGGTCGCAGGTCATCTCTATCCCCGTTAACGAGGCGTGCTGCGCTGGCACCGAGACCTGCAAGTGCGAATCTACGTATGTCTCGGTTTCCCCGCCTACCATGGGACCGTGTTGTTGATCGCTTGATCCAGCTGCACCTGCAAGTGTGGTGACTGCAAGCACTGATTGCATGTCCTTTCCCAATGTTTTATGCTCTCGGTTCCCACCAGGGCATATTCTTAGTGTGGTAGTTGGCGAGTGGGTATCGATGGAATGGCGAGGCACCTATAAATATCTGTGTATTGTGTTCCAATGTGATCCGTGAAACTTTGTTCGTTGGTCGCTCCAACTTGAGTTGAGGTCCATTGTCAGGTAAGTGTTTCATGAACGTGTCTTGCAGAAGGGCTTAGTGGTAATAGCTCCACCGCAATGTACTGTCTAGCGAGAGCCTGAGCACATCGTCGGACAGACTAACTAAACTGCGCTGAAGTTATTCACGACAAAGAATCCAGTTCGAGCGAGCATAGTGGGTGCTTGGGTTTGTATTCACGTTGTTGGCAGTGGGGAATTGCACTCCAGTGTACATAGATGTAATAATAAATGCATGATGCACATTCTGGATGGTATGCTTACCCCGATTTGACATCTTGTTCCACACTGGCACGTGCTTCAGGTTACAAGTTAGTACAACGTCGAATCATGATGTTCAATGACTGACGTGCATCTCGAAGCTGAGTCTGTCTACGAGTCGTACGTCCCCATTGCTCGCCAATTTAACAGCCAACTGACATTGCTGTATCTGCAACTTCAATGGCGAATCAAAACTTGGTCGTTATTGCCTCGTGACGACGGCTTCTAGGGACAGTACCTTGGGAAGTCGAACTAACTTTTATAACGATGAACCTCTGTGCTTCACGCTGTTTTGAAACGCACCAAGGCACTCGCTCCTGCCTTGACTCTACGCCTTTTTTTCTGTGATGACATGGGCGTAATCCTCCCTTGGTAAGAGGTTGTTAGTATTTGTGACGTTTTTTTGGACAGGGAAAGTACATGTCGCTACGCAGGTGTCGTGCCCGGCGCCCATCGTTGATTCAGCTTCAAGTGGCGGCCTGATCACATTTGTGATTTGGACGCAAGGTCTTCCCGGGAACGAGATTCCACGTATGACCCTCTACCTCGTGGCCTTGTCCATCACGCCCTGAAGCCTAGGCTTAGACTGGCAAGCAGGGATCCTGCTGATGGCACTCGTTGCACGACAGCACATGACTAGTTGCGAGACGACTGTGGAAGTCTCCTCGTCCGCACGGCACATGCCAGTCGTCGCACTGCTTCCGCTGCGGGTCATAGATTTCTTATCTGGCATTGCAGATGCGTTCACTTGTCCACGTGTGACTCCACTCAGGGACACCGAGCCGTAGAACACCCTACTACCCTGCCAGTGGTGTAGGGTTTCCGTGAAGGTTCCGTCACTCACATCAGGTGAACTGTCTACGTGTATGAAAGAGTCCATCACCCTGATTGATCTGGTGAACACAGACACCAACACAACGACAGCACGTTCATTCCCGCTGACGTGAATAGTTTTTAAAATCGCCGTGCCCCTGGCAGGGCAGTGCTTATCATCGTCTGAAGGTTTTCCCCAAGAGTGTTTGGATTCAAATGTGGTTGGTTTCACGTGGCACGCACCAATGGTCATGTTATTGGACAAACGGGCGGAGTGGAGCCTTGGTTCGCCTGATCTTCGTCAAGGATGGCCCTCAGTGCCAATGGGTGAGTCGCCATAATGAGCTGGCGGAAATAGAGAACACGCCAAGTGATCCAAGAGATACCCAGAGGAACACCGAGTGTCTGGACGGATCATGATCCAAGCCATTCGGTCATCGGTCAACGACAGCGCAGGCACAGGAAGTAATTATCAGCCCAAAACGGACCGAAACGCCTCATTGTAATTTTCCTCTGCTCCACACGGATGATTTTATTATCATTATTTTTTCTCTAATTGATTCTTCGTCTCTCTCGGATGTCTCCATGAGGAACAATGCATATGAAGCAAAAGACAGGTATGGTAGTCTCGTTCCCGTACCAAATCTATCCTGTTTTGGCTTACTCTCAACGGGGTGGTTTGGAACCAGAAACGGCGGGTCATTGATGGTGACGGTGTGGGAATGCTCGAGAGATATGCCCGCGCGGTGGGGCTATGATGCTTCGACAACGAAATATCGCATTTGTGGGAGGATCGTGTCAACTCACATCCAGTCAACTCATTATATTATCCTCGCAGACAATATGCAGACTGTGAGTCAAATGCGCCGTCGACGATGCGATGGCTGATGCATGAGCGCGACTGGCGCCGGCGTTGTAGATCACCTCCATTCCCGTTAACGAGGCATGTTGCGCCGGCACTGAAGCCTGCAAGTGCGAGTCTACCTATGTCCCCGTTCCCTCGCGCTACAGATAGACCGTGTCATTGATCGTGTGTAGTTGCACCTGCAAGTGCGGTGACTGCAAGCACTAAGTCCTGATACTCAAATCTTCTTCGCCCATGCTACTCGTTGTCTGTTCCCACCAGCATGGCGGGAACCCCATGTGTCTGGTTTATGTACGGTGTACGCTTTCAGGTCGCCACTCAATCTGTTCCTGTGTTTTCATACTCGAAGTCGGGTCACCGTTTGGTCGCTCTACTGCATTGCGGTTCAAGTGACAACCATGGTAACTGATCCACGAGTTATCCGGAGCTTCGATAATTCCTGGGGTCCCGAAACTAGTCATACCCGTTTACCTGCTCCAGAGCTCGGGTTTCATCGGTCTCCTCATCACTCAGGTTCACAGTGGAGTAGCGTACACACTATACGGTGACATCTTGAAGCAGAGGCAGCACCTCACCAGGCTGCGTGGTATGGGAGATCCGGGGGGATGGTTTTCCCCGATCCATGCCGACGATCTCGTGGCCATGTACGCCCGAGCTGTCGAGAACGCGTCGATTCCTCGCAGGGTTACGTTCGACACCAACAAGTCCGTCGCCAGAGATTCGTCAATGTCCTTGGCGCTTGTTGTGCTTTGCTCGGTGAGGTTGGTTTTTACTGATAGTTGCGATTGATGAGCGACGTCACCGATGAGTTGGGAATAAGGTGCGCCGAGGCGGGTCAACATCAGGGAATCTGCATCATTGTGCGAATGCCACGAGTCAAGACAGTTCGAGAAATTCGAATAGCTTTGAGGGGGGAACGAACCCGCGCAAGTAAAAATGGTCCAAGGCCAACATGTCAGCAAATGTAACCCAGCGTTATCAAAGAGCCACGACCTTTGGTTCGCTCCACGTGCCTTCGTGCATTGGATCATCTAAATTGTAGTAAGCGGTGTCGGGATCAAGACAGCAGCACGAGAGCATACATTTCAGATAGACTTATTTGAGGATCTTGCCGCTTTGAAATTTCAGGTGGGTCAACTCCAGAGACCTAGCAACGAAAGATGGATTGCCTTGTAATGGAGCTCGAGATGGAGATGGGGGCTCTGAACAGAAAGTGAGAGAAAGCCTGAGTTGAAGGGGTCGTGGCAATGACTGCGAGGGTACCCCGCCAACGGTGGACAACGGCGAACCTCCTTCCGAGTCATTGCTCTCCCCAAACATGACGCCGGTCTCTCAGATGACTTGCTCTGGAATGACTAGGCCAACGACCGTCTATCATGCACGAAAATGATGGGTTCGGGTACACGTCTGAGCAAAATCGGTCGAATAGCCAAAACCTGGAAGCTTTGTTCGAGTCGTCTCATGACGACTGGGAGGGTACGCGGTCAAACTCACCCATATAACAATTGTTGTTGACGCTCGTTTGTTCGAGTCTTCTGCCAGCACACTAGCCAGGCGTTACTTGCAGGACTTGGCCATAAAGTTCGATCCGCGGGTACGACAACCACACAAGCCAGTATCCCAATCATTTTATTGTGGTCTGGTTTTGGACCGTCGAATACCTTGACTAAATATCATTTCTGTCGAAGACGAAAGTCTCCTTCGTGCTGTGGGAGGAGGGCGTCATCGACAACTCCCAACAGGTGCGGCATTGTTACTTATCTTACGACTGACGCAGATCTTTCATCGCATCGTGGGCTTCTATCTAGACGCTCACCAATTCCCTCTTCTTCATCTCTGTTGGTGTGCTTTTCGTACTCACCGTGTACCACGCAAACTATCTCGAGTGCTTCCTGGAAGCTTGCACATTCTCCATTAGGTCGGAAACTTCAGCAATGCACACAAATTCTTGGACCTCCACCTGCAAGATACCCGATGACGACGGTGAGCATACAACACTCTCTTCCGCATTTCTGATGAAATAATGTTGATAGGATGGCCCGGCCCTGGGTCACAAGGTTCATTGCCGTCGTAGTCCAGCTGTGTCATATTCCCTGAATCGCCATTCTCCATGTGGCAGTACCTTTCCGACGTTGAATCCTCCACCCACTTTGTAGGGTTAGGTTCAGCGCAGTAAGGTTTACTGCACGGTGGGCGGTCCTCGAAATATATGGCACTCGGGTTTGTGGGCAGTCTTTTTCCCCGCCATGCGCGTTGTTGATAAACCAGCCACGATGACTTCCACATCACTACCAATCTATTTCGCTCCGTGTAAGACACTACCTTGGGTCTTGTCTATTCACACCTCAACCTTCAACTTCCAGGCAGCTATCGAGGTTACAGTTCTCAACTGCCACACGACAGAACCTAAAGAATGGCTATATACAGGTCGCCGCACATCATCCGCCGTCTCATATTTCCGTGTAAAAATCGGCCAGGCGCTCCTCTTGCTCACATGTGTCCCAACTCAGGGACGTTGGAACACCGTATCCCGGGCCGATCGCGCCGAGTTCCCGGGGTATCGCGAAAACTGGTAGCCTCATCGGTTCTTCATATCAGATGAACCATACATTGGTAATACCACCGCAGGACAGTTTCTGCTTCATACAGACACTGAACAATGGCATGTACGTACTCATTTATGCATTTCTGGGGCATGGAAAACTCCACTGGTATTCACTGTGGTATTTGATGCATCATGAACGGGAACTTATCAATTATTCCTTTTATGCCGGGCTTCTAAATGTATGAACTTGAAGGTTTGTCCCAACATTTTTTAGATTCACTGTTGTTAGTTTCACACACCAATGCTCGTTTTATCAGTGTGAAAGCCCCACTTCTCCTGATCATCTTTGGATAAGTATGGTCCTGAGCAACCAACTCTCCATAAGGGGTTAGCGGAAGACGGAGAACTAAAGCACCACCTCTGTCCAACCAGGGTGCGCAAGCAAGATCCTCGATCGATAACTCGAAACGTATGCACCATACTGCCCGTGGACGGAAACGCCTCATTTTTCTCCGTTCCTGCTCTTTTTTTTATCACCTTTTTAAATCTTCTAGGTATCTCTTTCTTTCTCGGATCTCTCCGCGACACAGCAAATTGGTATGGTCATGTCACTCCAGTGCCAGACACATTCTATTTGGGCTTATGCTGTGGTCGTTAGGAATAGGAAGGGTGGTCAACCGTGACAACGGTGTGGGAGCGAGAGTTGCGCCGCATGGTGGAATGACGAAATAAGACTCTTGCAGGAGGATTGTAAACAACTCCAAATTGGGGTCAGGAAGAGGTATAAAATCCCCCCTCTGCTCTGAGACGTCAATCTCCAGTCGACTCATATCCAAGCAACTCATTTTATACAATACCATGCAGACTGTGAGTCAAGTGCGCTGTTGGCGACGCATTGGTTGATTGACGTGTCTGGCGGTGGTGTAGACCATCTCCATTCCCGTTAACGAAGCGTGCTGCGCTGGCACCGAGACCTGCAAGTGCGAGTCTACGTATGTTCCTCTTTTCTATTTATCAATCAATCAAGTATGTTGATTTGCCTGCTGTTAGTTGCACCTGCAAGTGCGGTGACTGCAAGCACTGAATCCTGATGCTCCAAATTTCTCTACTTCGCCCATGTCTTTTGTTGTCAGCTCCCGCCAGGGGTGTATTCTTTGCAGTGTGCCAATAGGTGGAAGGGTGTTCGTGGAATGGCGGGAATGTGTTCTGTTTGTGTATGGTGTACTACGCTATCGTGCAATTTGATCGTGTCAACGCCCAAGTTGTCAGCTATTCGTCGTTTGTCCGTTTCGCGGGGCATGGCAGTGCTGTAGCGGGTCCGGGATATGTGCCCACAAAAGGTTCGCACGTTTGTCAGTGACATTATGCAACGTTGTCCTGACTCTGTCAGCTTTCCTTTCGACCCAGACCTGACGGATCTCATTCTTGCTACACTTTCCGACATTCAGAGCCTCGAGTCCTTTATCTTAACCTCAAAGTTCGTGTACAATGTCTTCAATAGCCGCCGTGCCTCTATCCTTGGTGCTGTCGTGTCCAACCACCTTGGGCCCGCTATTCCATCGGCAGTACGGCTCCTCAAAGTCATGATGAACGTCGATGCCTATTGGCGTGGTTGGCTCGCGCCACTACCAGTATCCAAACTTCCCAGGGAGCAAGATTTCCAACCAAACAATATCGACACCATCGTCACTATGCGAGAAGTCCACATACTCGCAGCCAACCACGACGTCGTTCAAGAACTCGAATCGCTGTATAGCTGGAGGTGATCACTTTTCCGTGAGTCTACGTGATATTCGCTGTCGCTCACGTCAATATACGTTCAGAAAAAAGGATCCCCGATCGTCTTCCAGTCGGCTTACACGATGCGAATCTGATCGCTTCCAAGCGGCTGTGTATCGGGTGTGGTTTACTTGTGCATTGTATGGCCGCCTTGCACCTGCAAATCGCGTTGGAAAAGCCAAGTCCAAGCGTCTCCAAGAGATCCAAAGGGATGTCAGCCGGGAGCAGGCCAAGTTCTTACAAAGCTTTGCGCCGTCACAGATGACACCACTTTTGGAGGTCTGGAAATTCATGGTTGACTTGGCGACATGGGCCGTCCGAGCCGAGTTTTTTCCCCAGAAAAGTCAGTGGATTGTTTCTTGGCACTCTTTTGATGTTTGATTGGAGCGGACAATCAAGACTGTAGCTCCTTGGAAGCGTATCTCGTTTGGTGCGGACCTAGAACGACATTGCAAGCATTCCGGGGGAATTTAATGAGCGTGGATCGAAAAGTCGTTCCTGCTCTACGTACGGTGTATGAACAGTTTTGTGAGGTTTTCAGCGTGGCGGAGTCGCTCAAGCAACCTGGAGACGGGGTCCTGATATTGCCATATGAATGTTTTCTGAGCAAATTGAAATGTATGCTCTCATGCCTTGATCTCGACACGACTAATTATGACTGGCGTAGGTCAACAGTGCGCAGGAGCGCCTCTCGAAGGCTTGTGGAGCGAATCCAGTTTGTGGCTCAATGTGATGAATATGGGATGGATCAGCTGATATATTGATTCTAGACTGGTCTTATTTGCGCGGAATAGTTCCACCTTCAGAGTTTTTCAAATTTGTTGAGCTTCCTTGGTGGAACTCGTATGCTGACGCGGATGTCCTTAGGGAAATCTGCCGCAGCACCCCTTATTCCCGACTTATCGGTGAAGTTTTTCTCCTCCGCTCAAAGGCTTACAGGACGTGGAAGCCGGGCTACTGGCTTTGCACGACCTGCCTCCAGACTTTTATGCGCGATAATATAGAAGCATTTTGTCGATCTCGCGAATACCCTGAACTGTAGATCAATGAAGTTCCGTTCTCAGCCACAATTGTAACCTCTGATTTGTCGGTCCTGCCAGCGGTTTGATTTCATTTCTCTGCATGATTTGTCGCATTCACCATATACTGTTACTTGGAACGATTCCATTGCACTGACTATTCGCGCTGTAGATACCCTCCGATCGGTGAAGAGTCTGTCCTTTGGCTCGTTGCCGCGAGACGCAGCGTAGTACTGGGGTAACCAACCCATCCGTCAATCCTGGCTTTTTTCACTGTCAACCCAAAAGGGACTTGGCAAGGTAAGGACGTATGAGAGCTGTGTTGCCAGAGCCCCCTCGAACGCTGTTCAGCGACCAAATAACCATGAGTACAAACCAGTCTAACCGCCTTCTAGGCTCGGACGTACAAGTCCACGAGACCATCATGATAAATGAGCGAACACCGTCCTCATTTCCCATACCACCTAACCTCCGCCGCCGCCGCGAATGCGGCCGACTTTGAAAGTTCGCATCAGCGAAGTCCAATGGGTTTCGCCATAACATTATTATTGCATTTTAGTGTCTATGGCTTCCAGGCGTTCGACAATAATTCATTGCGCAGATGACTTCCAACCCTGACTCTGCCTCTACGTACCACGCTACCATCACCGTTGTTACATGACAGGAGGCTTGTGCATACATACTCCAAACTCAGGTGAGCAAACACCGCATTATTACATGCGCTTACAGAATAAAAGTGACCTCATCATGGAGAATATAATCGGAACCGAACTATCCGCCCCCCGACGCCATTGCTCGCCTTCCACAAAGTTCGTAGCAAGCGGTCATGACGCGATTCGAACGCCACAGAAACGTTGTGGGGTAGACATTCCATTTGATGGAATTTCGGTGACGAAATCGCCACTGATCCCTGAGCGTCCATCATTCATAATGATCCACCCACTCTGACAGTCCCGGCGTCTGTACAATATATGCGACACGCACCGAGGTAACCTTTACCTGAGAGGGTGCTCCAGGCTGGGGATTTCACGTCCGTTAAGACATGCTGTCACGCTCTATCCCTTTCGTGGTGTTCGGACTGACTTTCGGGTTCACACCAGTCACCGTTTCGACACTGAATCAAACCACTCACAGTGCGTGCACTGGCCACCGTTTTATACATCAACCCTGACGACTCAATCAAGCACTATTATGTAGACCGGTACATCCGCCACCATCGTGAGTTCCCCCAAAAGGGTTAGTAAAAAGCACACTTCTTTTGTTCATATCTTGTTGGGTTAGTCCAGGAATGGTACCGCTGTTTTGGTGGGTTTCGAGCTTGTGATTCTTTAGGTACGCATGCCTCCAATGTAAGATCCGGGTGTACAGACAAGATGACACGTGTATTTCTCATCAAAAGTATATTCAGGATCCAGTTATTCGGCCCCTTGAACGCCGCTGCTCGCCTCCCATTCATGCGCAGTAACAGCCAGAACTGTGGCGAGAATGGAATCACTGATGAGTCCCCCGACTCAGTCTTTTGAATCACTGGGGTAGGCGCTTCAATTTCAGGACTATTTTCCAAGCTGAGAATGTTTCCTCCATTCAAAACATGCTGGAATACCACTGCCTCACTTTTGCCGTGCTCGGACTGATTTTCGGGTCGGCAATAGCAACCACCGTCGCTTTTTTTCGAGATTCTGTGCCAGTGGAGCGTCCGTAGATCGTAATTCCGCCTTGCCCCGAAAGGTTTGGTCGTAAGTATGCGAGTGACTCGGAGTGCTCATACTATGCCGTTGGTCACAGTGCTATCCACCGTGACGTCAATCAAGTATTACTAGCTAATCGGCTCGTGCACCCGGGGCCGTATCGTAAGTTTTATGTCCTCGTTTGTGAAGGTAACAATAAGAAGTTTCCTGGACTAGCCCAATGCAGTGGCAAAAGAAATAACCGACTGCACCGTCCTCTAATCCCAACTTTCGATGGTCGTTGATAGAACGGTCAACGGATAACGTTATACAACAAGTGGTGTCAGGTGGGGGTTCAAACGCCCTCGACTCTTGAGACAAGTTCCACTCGAGGAGTGCCCACATGCCAGTGGGACGGCGATGCGTTTGTCCAGCCGCATCAGCGCCCGATCGACCGGGGCCCAAATACCAGGCCAGTATGTGCAAAACATAACCAAGCAAAAACCCCACTTGCCCGAGAAGGAAGCTCGCCAAAGACTCGGCCAGGCAGGAAAGTGTCGTACAGAGGTCTTGCGCTGGTCCACTGTCAATCAACCGTCTCGAGAGTTCGCATGGCAGTGAGCTTCGTGCAGATAGGCTGACAAACCGTGATCTCTCTTTGCAGGTACTTTTACTGCTTCCATTTCGGCTATCAAATTGGTCAATGATAACCCTGAACGTAAGTACGTTCAATGTCGACCAGGTCCTTGGCATGACGTTGAGGGTCGCTGCAATCCCGAATACGCCCTAAGCTAACTGCAATCGTTGTGTATCTGTTTGGTCCACCAAAGGGTATAAAATGGGCTGAATATCTGTCCAATGGTTCCATCAGTCCTCATACAACAATTCTGTGAATCTCGTGCTTTATCCATACACAATGTCGAACTCTGTATGGTTTTTGTTGACATGGATGATTCATGCTCATGAACTTTTCAGCTCTTTTGGAGCCCTGAATATTGGCGCCGCAGTGCCGCTGAAATTCTCAGCGAACAAGCTTCTGAGGAGACTGGCTATGTATGTTTTTTTTGATGTGGATGATTCATGCTCACGAGCTTCTCAGCTCCGGTGGCCTTACACTTCTTGGGGCACCAGTGCCTCTGACATTCTCAGCGAAGAAGCTTCTGAGGAGACTGGCTCTGTATGTTTTCTTTTGACATGGATGATTCATGCTCATGAGCTTCTCAGGTCCCGCATTGGCCCGTTGATCTTATGTGGATGTACAGTGCCTCTGATATTCTCAGCGAATAAGCCTCGGAGCAGAGTGGCCAGTCCACCGACGATTTCTGACGAACCGGTATGCCCACATACCTCTATGATTATCGAGGAGCAAGCTCATGAACAAGAGCTCCTAGAGATCGCTAGTAGCCTAGTCCCCGCGACTGAGCGCAGCATTACAAGCATCATTGTTGAATCGTCGTTTGTGGTCGTACTCGTTTGAGTGTATATGTCGTAGTTTTGTAACCGTGTTGTTTTGTGATAGCAGTTGAATTCGAGCGTGGTATTGTTTGTCATTTGTCAGTCCGACATCAAGCTTTCAAGGTCACTGGAGAATAGTAACATGTGTAGCTGGAAAGTGTGACCGGTGTACAAGTAGTGGGCATAATGAATGCTCTATTCACCGTAGCACTTAAAGTGATTTCTGTCATACAACATCACAATAGACTCGAGCCCAAGTGTAACGTCACCGTAAGGCATCGCTCGACTCGTTGAGTGGCGAACTTTAGACTCAGAGACACCCGGGGACAGGTGGAGAGGAGACCACCGTAAAAGGTTAACCTTGAGCTTAATTCCTGAAACCGTGACAATATTGGTCAGTCGAGGCTCCCGTGCCGTGAACAATCCGAATGGCAAGGAGTCTCAGAGTCGTTCCCGCTTGTCAAACGGGTCATATTCATTAAATCGGTATGATACTTTTTTCTTCTGATCACTGACAATTTGGTGTGGAAAAAAAAAGAAGTCGGATATCGCAGGACGACGCTCACCTTTAGTAGTCGCTGAAAAGAACCCATGTTCGACAGACGCTTGCCAGGTTGTTTGAATAGAGTGGCAAGAGCTCAATGGAAATTCGGGCGGGAACTGGTCGCGCTCTCAGTGACGTAGTCCTCCGGGGTCAACCTGTCTCTGCACATGTATCAAATCGCTTGGACCTTCTTTTCGCGACGCTCATATGCCGTTGAAGTATGGATGTGACGTCGTGTGTGAGGAGGACGTCGGTCTCCGGAGTGCGAGACGAACCGGCCGTGTCAAACAGAAGAAACTTTGGACCAGGCCAGAGCTTGATACTTGGAAAGTGAAAGTCCTACGAATAGATCCGTGCAGCGAGTGTTGACGAATGATGGATCCGCCGGCATGGTGCCGCAGGTTGGGTTGTCTACACTTCACTTCAGGTTGGTCTACATCATGATGGATGATGATTGTGATCGTGCAACTCCACACACGCCATTCCACAGAGAGAGGGATGAAAGCTGAAAAATACATGACGAACGGTCTGCAACGAATGTATAGAAGGTGGATCCAGCAAGACATAAGAATGAGAAAATGAGGCAACGGGGGGAGACGGAGCATAAGAAAGAATGACGCATACTTGTCTTTCCAGAAGGTCTCCAAGTACCGACACGCTCGATCGAGCTATACAGACGTCTCCCTGATCTACGCGTACTCATCAGCACCACACATTCAAACACTTACGTATGGAAAACACGCGAGACTCACATAGACACATAGACACGCAGAAACAGCTCAAAGTGATGCCCAGGGACGTCCCAGATTTGGATAGGCTCTCCAACCAAGGCTTCCTAAGGCTCGACGATCTGCCCTCGCACAGCGTCATCACGCTCACGGAACCACGCGGGCGCGTCCGGTACATTGTCTGCTGGACCCCACAGTGGAACGTAAAAACGCAAGCGAGACGACCCGGGCTGTGTCACCGTCTCGCGCGCTGGGCATGTACGCGTCCGTGCTCTGCTTGAACTGGCGCATGACCAGCGAGGTCGTCTCAGAGTCGACAGTTCATTTTTGATCGTGTAGGAGATGATCGATGAGGGCGTCGGACAACAAGGGCGGTGCAGATGGCGAAGATGAATCGATCAACACGACGCCTTTCACCTGGACACCACGAGCGATGAGAATCGGGGCGGTTTCAAAGGCGACGGCGCCTCCAAATGGGGGAACGTCAGACATTACGACATGAATCTCGACAAGAAAAGGACTGGCCTCGATGCGTCACCAATCCACAAAAACAGCGGTTTGGTACAGTTAGGCCAAATTGCCAGTCAGCGAGTCCCATGTCCGTATATATTGGAGGCGATAAGGGTAGATGGATAATGGACCGGGAATGTCGCGACATGGTCTCTGAGATCGTCCAGAATTGGATTCATCGCAGAAGAATGGAACCCGAGCGGAACCTGGGAGGAAAACTGCCTTACAACCGAAAACGGACGTCAGATGGGTCGCCAATTGTCATAGTTCTTCAGCGGGTCCGGAGACTACACAAGAGGACTCCGTGTTCACGCACGCGACCATCACGTTCGGAAACGACGTATCAGCCGTCAGAGTAACTTCCACCTGTGCGGAAGGGAGATTGATAGAAACCATTCCTGTTTTCCCAATGGCGCATCTCTGGGACATTAAGCGTGCCCTCTTTGCCACGATGGAGAGCGCAGTCTCGATTGACAGGACGCCATCCTGCCCCCCCCGCCACCAACCCAAGAGGGACCTGGAAAGGCAAGGACGCATGAGCGCTGCGTTGCCAAAGCCTCCTCGACCGCTGTTCAGGAACCAAATAACCTTGAGTACAAACCAATCCAACCAGATGAAGCACGACGCACGATTCGTAGGCTCGATCCACCAGATGGCCCCTGCCAGAGACCTGGATCAATCTACAGGAAACCTTCGGTGGACTCTGGCATCGTTGCTAGCATCTATTGCAATCCCGCTGAGGATGGGGGCCTTCTGGGCCTCTCGGACGTACAAGCCTGTAAGACCATCAAGATGAACGAGCGAAAACCTCACTTCCCATGCCACCCAGCCTGGCGGTCGCCGACTTTGAAAGTTCGCATCAGCGAGACCCAATATTTGCACGGTCATCTGGGTAAAGCCACAGTGGCATGCAGAGAGAATGGCAAACCTTTGCATAGATGAATACTGAATGGTGTCGAGGCAAACTGCGTCCAAAACAGTATGGTAGTAAATGCTCTGCATTTTGTTCCTGTCCGCAAATTTTTCTAGCCGTGATTTAAGAATGAAACTTGGTTTCGAGACCACATGCCTGTCTAGCTACAGACACGCAAACCACGGCAAAAATTTACGCCGGTCGAACCTGAGAGCGATGAAGAACATCCTCTGCGGGAGACTTGATAAAGCCTACGTCCTTGAAAGTGATGCAGATTCCTCTCTGGCCCAGTTGACCCGGCATCTTCGTGGATTTCGTGGGGAAGTGCGTCGCAAGGAATCGAGACGTTTGTCGTGACTCGTCACGCATGTCACATGGTCGTCCGAAGACGCGGCTGTGCTGTACCGAGTCGGGTCGTTCACACCAGTCACCGTTTCGACACTGTGTCAGATCAGTATTCACAGTGCGTACATTGGCCACCGTTTTGCACATCAACGTTCAACCCTGACTTGACTCAATCAAGCACTAATTTAGACCGGCACTGACCCACCACCCATCGTCAGTTCTAGGTTTCCCCAGCAAGGTTAGTAAAATGCGCACTTCTTTTGTGCATATCTTGTTGGGTTAGTCCAGGAATTGTACCGCTGTTTGGTGGGTTTCGAACTTGTGTTTCCTTACCGATCCGTCAGAAACCTCCGAGGCTTGTTCGTTGAGAATTTCAGAAGCACTAGCAGTCCACACAGGCCTGACAGGGTACCAACGAGGCTGAGAAGCTCATGAGCACGAATCATCCACGTCAAGGAAATCATACAGTGAACATTGTATATGGATATAGCAGCAGAGGGTTTGCTGTCTGAGGACTGTTAAACCCACGCAGATGTTCCGCCCATTTTATACCCTTTCGTGGGCCAAACAAATAGCCACGACGATTGAATCTGGGGGCATACTGGCATACTGTGTAATTTGACTAGTCAGGATTGAAACAACCCCCAACGTCATGCCAAGGTTGTGGACATACAATGTCGAACTCTGTATGTTTTTTATTGACATGGATGATTCATGCTCACGAGTTTCTCAGGTCGTTCGGTGGGGTGGGCGTTGGATATCCAGTGCCTCTGAAATTCTCAGCGAAGAAGTCTCGGAGGAGAGTGGCCAGTTCACTGACAACTTCTGACGAACTGGTACGCCTCTATGATTACTGAGGAGCAAGCTAATGAACAAGAGGCACCAGGAGATTGCTAGTAGCCTAGTCCCCCGCGACTGAGCGCAGCATTGCAAGCATCTCGTTTTCTTCCATGATCGTAGCCGTGTTTGAGTAGTTTGCAACCGTGTTGTTTTTGTAACCAGTTGAATTCGTGATGCTATATTGTCATTTGTCAGTCCGACATTCAAGATCCATCATGCTTCACTGAAGTGTAGTACGTGTAACCGGAACGTGTGGCGCTATTCACCGTAGCGCTTGAAGTATTTTCGGACGTCATACAACGTCACAATAGACCGATCACTCGAGCCCAAGTGTCACGCCACCGTAAGGCATTGCTCGACTCGTCGAGCGGCGACCTTTAGACTCAGAGACACCCGGGGACAGAGGAGACCACCGTAAAAGGCTAACCTTGAGCTTAATTCCTGAAACTGTGACAATATTGGTCAGTGACGAGGCTCCCGTGCCGTGAACAATCCGAATTGCAAGGAGTTGCGGAATATAACATGTAGATGGTGTCATTCCCGCTTGTCAAGCAAATCATATTCATTCAATCAGTATGATACCTTTTTTTGGCTGATCACTGACGATTTGGTGTGGAAAAAAAAGTCTGATATCGCAGGACGACGCTCACCTTTAGTAGTCGCTGAAAAGAATGCATTTTCGACAGACGCTTGCCAGGTTGCTTTGAAAAGCGTGGCAAGAGCTCAATGGAAAATTCGGGCGGGGACTGGTCGCGCTCTGACGTAGTCCTCCGGGGTCAACCTGTCTCTGCACATGTATCAAATCGCGTAGACCTTCTTTTCGCGACGCTCGTGGTATGCTGCCGAAACTGTCGAAATATGGATGTGACGGGTATCGTGTGAGGATGTCGGTCTCCAGAGTCCGAGACGAACCGGCCTTGTCAAACAAAAAAATTGGAATTTTGGACCGGGGCAGAGCTTGATACTTGGAAAGTCAAAGTCCTACGAATGCATCCAAGCAGCGAGTGTTGACGAACGATGGATCCCCCGGCATGGTGACGCAGGCTGGGTTGTCTGGCGGCAAAGTACCGACACGCTCGATCGAGCCATGATCTACGCGTCCTCTCATCAGCACCACACATTCACACACATACGTATGGAAAACACACGAGACTCAAATAGACACGCAAAAATGGCTCAAAGTGATGCTCAGGGACGTCCCAAATTGGGATAGGCTCTCCAACCAAGGCTTCCCAAGGCCTGACAACCTGCCCTCGCATAAGGTTAGGAGGCTCCGTCATCCAAAGTCAGGTGAGCAAACACCGCATGATTACAAGCGCTTACAGAACAAAAGTGACCTTGTCATCTCCCTCAACGCCACTGCTCGCCTTCCACAAAGTTCGTGCCTTGCGCAGCCAGCGATGTGACCGCCGTAGGCCTGGAATCATGACACAATTTGAGCGCCACAGAAACGTTGTGGAGTACATACTAGTACAGTAAGTACATTGACGCAGTTTCGGTGACAAAATCAATCACTGATAAGCAATGCTTCACCCACTGGCAGTCAGGCTATGCGTCACGCACCGAGGTACAGTACAGCTGCTCATTTTGCATGGCCATCTGGGTAAAGGCGTCCAAAACAGTACAGTAGTAACTGCTCTGCGTTTTGTTCCTGTTCGCAAAATTTTCTAGCCATGATTTAAGAATGAAACTCGCTTTCGAGACCACATACCTGCCACTGCAAGCTCAGGCTACAGACACGCAAACCACGACCAAAATCTACTCCGCACCGCGGGAAGCCACAGGCAGAGGTTCAGCACAATTCCCTCAGCAAGAAACCAATAAATGCTGAGGTATGTTTTGTGCAGCATGACTGTGGACGAAATTCTTGCACCTAAGGAAGAGGCCGTCGAACAGTGCGTGACGTCACGTATGTCACATGGTTGTCAACCAGACATGCTGTCAAGCTGTAGTACCCCTTCCGCGGTGCTCGAACTGATTTCGGGTCGTTCACAGTAACTGACGCCTTATTTGACACTGAGTCAGAGTACTCACACTGGCCACCGTGACGGTGTTAACGTTACACACCAACTCGATCGATCAGGAATCTCGCATTCGGTTCAACAACAAGTGGGTCTCATTCTAAATCGCATCCGAGACAAGTTCTTTATTACGTTTTGATACCCCACCTTTTTGCTCCATAGCCTCCGTGACTGAGACTCTTCTTTCGCTTCATATTCGCATCATGACGCCAATCAAGTATTACTAGAACGGTCAAGGGATAACGTTATACAATAAGGGTGTTAAGTGGGGTTCAACCGGGTCTCGACTCTCGAGACAAGTTCCACTTGAGGAGCGTATGCCTACGGGTACACGTTCTCCCTCCCTTGATCAATTGCGGAGCATCTAGGACTGGAATACCCAACCAGGTAGGAACGTCTGTCGTACAGAGGTGTTGCGGTCCATTGACAATCTACCGCCTCGAGAGTTCACACTGAGCCTCGAAGGTATTCAAATCAAAACGTAAGCGTGATCTCTTTTTGCAGATACGTTTGCTGCTTCCATTTCAGCTATCAAATTGGGCAATGATAACCCTGAACGTAATGACGTTCAATGTCGACCAAGTCCTTGGCATGACGTTGAGGGTCAATACGCCCTAAGCCTAACTGCAATCGTTGTGTCTCTCTGTTTGGTCCACCAGAGGGTATAAAATGGGCTGAATATCTGCACAATGGATCCATCGGTCCTCATACAACAATTCTGTGAATCTCGTGCTTTATCCATATACAATGTCGAACAGTGTATGTTTTTTGTTGACGTGGGTGATTCATGCTCATGAGTTTCTCAGATCTTTTGGCGTGGTGAATTCGACTGGAGCGCCAGTGCCTCTGACATTCTCAGCGAAGAAGCTTCTGAGGAGACTGACTCTGTATGTTTTTTGTTGACGTGGATGGCTCATGCTTATGAGCTTCTTAGGGCCCAATGTGGCCCGCAGCGATGTGGATGAGGAGCGCCTCTGATATTCTCAGCGAAGAAGCTTCTGAGGAGACTGGCTCTGTATGTTTTTTTTTGACGCGGATGATTCATGCTCATGAGCTTCTCAGGGCCCGAATTGGTACCCTGATGCTATCTGGAACTACGGTGCCTTTGATATTCTCAGCGAAGAAGTCTTGGAGTAGAGTGGCCAGTCCACTGACGATTTCTGACGAACCGGTATGCCTACCATACTTCTATGGTCGTCGAGGAGCAAGCTCATGAACAAGAACCCCCAGAGATTGCTAGTAGCCTAGTCCTCGCGACTGAGCGCAGTATTACAAGTATCTCCGTTTCTTCCATGATTGTTGAATCGTCGGTTGTGCAGCCGCGTCGTGTTTGTGATCGTAGCCGTGTTTGAGTGTATATGTCGTAGTTTTGTAACCATGTTCTTTTTGTGAAAGCAGTTGAATCCGTGCGTAGTGTTATATTTTGTGATTGATCGGTCCGACATCAAGGTCCATCGTGCTTCAGTCAAGCATAGTAATTAACAAGTATACATATGATTGACGTTCTATTCGACGTATCGCTTGAAGTGGGGGTGTTATACATTGGTACTATTTTCTGACATCGTACAACTTTCCAATAGACTGAACACTCGGGCCAGAGTGTCACGTCACCACAAGGTATCGCTCGACTCGTTGACCGGCGATTCTTGGACTCGGAGACACCCGGAGACAGGCGAGGAGCAGAACTTCACCGTGAGCTTGATGCCTGAAACAA
>JBBPJP010000520.1:0-20270 GCA_038088775.1 Boletus barrowsii | reverse complement strand
GCTTTCATGTGCTGCTTCATTCAGGGCTGCAATGTCTGCCAGGCTAACGAGGTCAACACCCATCCTACCGTCCCACCTCTCATCCCTCTTCCGGTCGCTTCTACACGCCCCTTTCAATGTTTGTTGGTCGATCTCATCACAGACTTGCTGCTGTCTAGAGGATATGATTCAGTTATGGTTGTGGTTGACCATGGCCTTACAAAGGGGGTAAATTTCACCCCAACTTACAAGAGTGCGGACACTGAGGGCATTGCACAGCTTTTCTTCGCAAAGGTCTTTTCCCACTTTGGACTCCATGATAAGATTATCTTGGACTGCGGTCCACAGTTTGCCTCGGCCTTTGCTCTGGAACTAGCGAGGCTTCTGGATTATGATCTGCTCCTTTCTTTCGCCTACCATCCACAGACTGACAGAGAAATGGAATGTGTCAATCAAGAATTGGAAATCTATCTTTGGATCTTTTGCCAAGGAGATGCCACCCGATGGTCAGACCTATTGCCAATGGCGGAGTACTGCCACAACTCCTCCATCCATTCCATAACAGGAAAGACTCCATTTAGCTTAATGATGGGATACAAGCCTGAGGGCCTATCCATCTCTAGGAACCACCACCTTCTTACTCACCTTGGAAAAATGACTTGGAGACCTCAACGAGGCTCGCAAGGAAGCCACCACCACCCATGAAAAAGCCCAGCACTACATGAAAGAACATGTCACATCAAAATTCAAACCTTGGAAAATCGGAGATAAGGTATGGCTCGAGGAACCTGAGACTCCGCTACCCCTCTTGCAAACTCGCCCCTTGATGCAAGGGACCCTTCGAAATCACACAAGTCATATCGCCTGTTTCATACAAACTCCGCTTGCCATGTATGTGGAGTCCACAATGCCTTCCATGCATCACTCTTGATTCCCTATCAGGAAACTGCCAAACATGGACCAAACTTCATCCCGCTTCTGTCAGATATCATTGATGGCGAAGAAGAATTCGAAATAGAATAGATCCTATCTCATCAGGGCTCCACCTGCCACCACCACTACCTCATTTCATGGAAAGGATACCCATCTTCCGAAAACACCTGGGAACCCAAAGCCAATCTGGGACATGCTGTGGACCTCCTCACCGAATATAAGGCCAGGGATCCCATCACCTTCCCCCCATCCTAAAGCCCTCAGTCCTCACTTGCTTTTGAGTCCAGCCCTCGCTCCTCTATCATCATTGCCATTGCCATTCCATGTTGTCATTGTCACTCAATGCAATCACCTTCCAACTCCCAGTCCACATTCACCAACTCCCCACCACATCCTGATGAATCCTCTATACTTCAGTCCTTGAGAACCCCACTGCCACCATCGCTATACCATCTGTACCATCCTTTCCAGATTGACCAGTTCTCAAATCTCTGGTCATCATCTTTCATTCATATGCCACCACTTGTACCCTCCACACACAACTCTTTCCTGATGGGACTCTGCCTGTCTATGCTATGGCCATGGAGCAATCCATCCATGAGTCCCAAAAGGCTATACTGGACGCCCTCCATGACCACCGATTCGACGATGTCCTTCATGGACTCCCCTCACCCCTCTTCGCCCACGTCCTTAGACCCATCCTCAACACGCTACCTGCCAACCTCCAAATATACTACCTGGACAATGACCCCAACCATCCATGGGATTGGGATACTTGGGCCAGGGATCACCCTAGAGATCTCTGGGCCGATGACTCCACTGTCATCCCCGGATCTCACGGATCGTCCTCTGACTCCACATTCACTGAGCCACTCCCTGTCCCACCTCCGCCAATACCAACCACTTGCCCACCTTCCGAAACCGGAGATACTAGCACTTCTGGAGGATCTAGCAGCCATCCTGGCCCCAAAACTGCAGCTCACTTCCCCACCAACCATCCCGATGTCCTTGCATTCCTAGTAACCATCCCTCTCCTCGGACGGGGGACCCCTATCCCTGAACCCACCAACATACTTCCCACTCGAGAACATCCTACCACTCTGATACCCACCCATTGTACTCATAACCTCAAACAATGTGGTGGACGCATTTCATTTGGACTACCCTCATCCACAGCACGAGGTATGGGCAACCGTTCTCAGGGAAATCACGGAAAGCCGAGACAGGCAACTCCATTTACCATCTCCGGTCACTATAACAAGGACATGGCGATGCCCTCACTGGCGCCTGGTTCTTCCTCCAATCCCATTGACGTAGACTCCCTTCCCCCCATCCCTCATTGCCCCACTCAAGCCTGTTGCTTCACTTGTAACCAATGAGGCCATATCCATCCTGACTGCATGCATTACAAATGCCTGCTCTACCGCATCACCGCCCCTGGACATATCCAGGCTTTTTGTCCTCGCCATCGCTGTCTCTTGTGCAGAGAGATGGGCCATTCTGATGAGTTTTTCCCTACTCACCAGAACCCACTTGATGACTTTGACCTGACCGACTATGAAGTCGACAAAGGAGACACAGACTAAAGAGGTCTCGCAGGTGCTTCAACCATAGGGAGGGGGTAATGTTACAGTCTATGGAGGGGGTACACTTTTTCCTTCACTTTTCATTCACTCACCTATAGACTCATTCTCTCACTATACACGGTTGTATTCATAGCAGAGTCATCCTCTGCACTACCAGATATGTTTCTTGATCTCTTTCTCTTTACGTCTCACACAGCGCCCCACCTATACCATACTTAGACTTCCTTTCCTGATCTGCCACAGTTGCTTGATTCAGACTTCATCACCTGCAGACCACGCTTCACTGCGCATACTGCGTACTGCGCATTTATGACTCCTCCTGACTCCATATGCTGTGCATCGAGTCATATTTAGATGGAGATCAAATCCCTTCAGGCTCCCACTCCTTTATTTCCTTTCTATCTCTTGCATGGACCAGGGGCCTACCGTATATATAGTCTCGTACTCTCTCACCTGTATGTTTCCCTAAGCTAGTTCTATGCAATACCAGCGTCTTTTCTAGTGACCTTTGAGTCTAGTGAGCCTTCTCAGGTACCTAGATAGAAGAGACCCACTGAGTCTTCACATCATCTCAAAGATAGGCCTTAGTCCTTCAGGGCTCCTCGTATACTCGTCACCCTTCACTCCATTTGGCTATCATTCTTCGCCCCGTATCACAGCACGCTACGTCACCACTACGCTGTGCATTACACTATGTGCTTCACCAGCTCAGGATTGTTTGTGAAGGGATTCTGCCATGTACCTTCGACATGCGCGCAAGGATCTTCTTGTATAGATTGCATTGAGTTTACCATGCCACTCCATTTTGTGCCCCCTCTTTGTGCAGTTAGAGAAGGAAGGTTATGAGCAAGTTGCTCAATTCCCACAAGGGCACACCTCTTTGTGTCATCCAGATTCTGCGATGATGCTTCCATTTTCCCCTGAAGGTTGAACATTTCTTAGAGGAAGTCTAGTGCCCTATCAGACTCAAGAAGGTTAAAATTGGTCTGTGCAATTGAGACCTGGTAATGTTGTCATTTTTTTGGGCTGAGATGACAGAAACCTGGAACCAAACCTTGCCATCTGAACTAGTCTGCATGACAATGTATTGCTCTGCAGTCAGATTTGCTTGGAGATATATGGCCGCAACAAACAAGGGTGTGAATGGGGTTTCTGGAGACAATACCTGACCCATGCAGCAGCAGTAGCGTGAAGTAGCATGTGCCACCTGTCCTCTTCATTCATTTCGGAGACAACTTCACATATCATGAACGGGCACAGGAAATCATCTAAGATGACGCTGAAATCACTTTTAGGCTTGGTCTGACACCAATTGGATGGCTGCTCACAGGTGGCCAGCATGATGGGAAACTTCCAAGGCATATCTCTACACAAAAATTGAGCAACAGTGATCTACAGGACGTGCTGTACTCATGCTTTGAAGGTTGTGTTAGAATTGTGTGCTTGACATGAGAAGAAAGGGGGGAAAAAATAACAGTTTGAAAGATAGTCAGCTTTAAAAGCAGATGAGGGCACATCAGAAACTTGCTTCATGTCATCCTTGTGAGAGTGACGAATAGCAAAGAATGCTATGAATTTGCAGGTGTTTTTCACCATGTATGACCGGGTGTTCATATGTGCAAAGTATTTCTCGAGATCGTCATGGAATGCTATTTGAAAGTCGAGCTCACCCTGGTCCACAGCATTAATACCAGTATGTTATCGAGACATTACTGTCACATGTTGGAAAATGATCAGTGCTCACAGAGTAGCCACATTTCGTAGTCATGGCTGCCAGTGTTCGACCCTCTTCGTTAGATCAAAAGGAACCACCTTTCAAGTTGTAAATGATGTCGTTCTTCGACCATGATTGGATATGCTCCAGAGTGATTTGGAGGCTTTTGAAAAGTGGCTTGTACTTCCTCTTATTCAATTCGTTGAGAACCCTTTCTTGATGGGCTTTCAGATATATTCCGATTAGCAATGCACAAGGAAGCCAGAGGGTAAAGTCTCACTTTGCGGTGGCACTGCAACTTCAACAATGATGTGCAAGAGCTCAAGAACTGGCAAACTCAGGAAATTGGGCAGTAAAGTGACTCCTTGGAGCAGTTCACTGTCATCTCTTTGGTCAAGGATCTCTCAGAGTTCATTCTCATTTCCCGATATCCTGTATAAGCATATATGCTGGTCGGCCACATTTGTAAGACTCAGTTGTACTACCCTGATGTCGTGTTTGAATTGACTTATGGTTGCATTCGCTCAGATTGAAATTTGAAAGCTGGTGTCAAGAGGATCGCCTCATAACCAACAAACGATTGTCGATGGTGCATCTGGAGAATAAGAACCAGAATCAACTGCGAGTACCAGCTTGGGTGACCTCTGCTGCATACCCACTATGATATGGATGTCATGCTTGGGTGGTAGTTTCAGGAACACATCTGATAACTCATCAAGCCCCATCTCCAAAGGTTCCCCATACTCCAAGATGATGAATCCGCTGAGATTCCCCTTATAAGGTCTGGGTAGGGAATCCTTGGGCTTGTAAAGATTGAGGGTATCTGTGTCCATGTCATGAAAAGCTGCAGGCTTCTCATTCTGAATGGCTTTTTTTAGGGCTGCAACAGTCTCTGTCTTTGAAATCTTGACCTGGAAGATCCTTCCGACATCTTGACCACAGACATAACAGTTGAGTGTAAGTATTTCCATGTTGTGGCACAGATGGAAACCTGGATGGTGCTAGTGAACACAGAACAACACAACAGTTGATCAGTTGATCACGGTCACAGCAGTCATGTGAGTACCTTAGTCACTGGTGGTGAAGCACTTCAAGTTGCTATGTCTTGGTGATTCGGACACACAACATACTAGACACACCACCGGAAAAGATGGTGCGAATGTGCAATCCTTTCAAGTCTGGGTAAGACAGGGACACCAATGTGGCTGTTCCAAAAGTACCATCCATGACTCTTCAAGTCCTTCGTCCACATCAGCTTGACACTCGGGAGTGTCAGGTGATTAAAACATGCTTCTCATTGACGCTAACCCATGTATTCATACTTTTGTATAAATGCACCATGAGAATAATGGTCGACAACCAATACAGTTACGCCATGGCTGATGAGATGGGGCTTGAGAAACCCTGCAAGGCATCACTTTTCTCTAGACGTTGGTCACTGAGCAACCTCCACATGCTAGAAAGCTGACTATTGAGAAGTATATCATTGCATGTCCATCTAGAACTGGCAGATGAACTAGGTGTGCCATCCCTTTTGTGTCACACAATCTGACAGCATTTCCAATGGTACCTTAGTGAGATGGTTGGAGATGGCTAGAGGCTACATTACACAACCAGGTTTGCTCTTGTTCTCTGACCCATCCATTACTTATCAACCTGAAGTCATACAAGTCCCTCCCGACATTATCAGCTCACCTTGCCAACTGTGGTATCGGGTGACTCCTGTGCCTCCCCCGATCCTGGGTAATCCTGCCAACTCGAATGCAACCGTCTCCGCCACTGCCGTCATATTTGCTCCACCTGAACTGGTCGCCCCTGCCAATGATCAAGCCAAAGTCAAGGAAGAGCCCAGCACAGGGCGGTGTAACACACAGCATAGTATTAATGGAGCATGCTGCGATATGGATCGAAGAACATAGGACGACAGAGTGATGAGGGATGAGGAACTCTGAAGGACTATGTCTATCTTCAAGACAATGCGAAGACTCAATGGGTCTCTTCTATCTAGGTACCTGAAGAGGCTCACTAGACTCAAAGGTTACTAGAAATAATGCTGATATTGCGTAGAACTAGCTTGGGAAGATATATGGCAAGAAGTATGAGACTATATATACAGTAGGCCCCAAGTACTGTGGAAGATAAAAATGGGAATAAGAGGAGCGGGAGCCTGAAGGGATTCTATCTCCGTTGTACATATGACTCAATGCGCAGCAATGCAAGTCAGTGATGTGCAGTATGCAGTATGCGCAGCAAAGTGTAGTCCGCAGTTGATGAAGTCTGAATAAGTGACTGTGGACGGAAGCGGAAAGGAAGTCTAAATATAGGTATAGGCAGGGTGCTGTGTGAGACAGAAAGGGAAAGAGATCAAGAACGTATCTGAGTACGCAGAGGACAACTCTGCTACAAATACAACCACGTACGATAAGAGAACAAGTCTGTGGACGAGTGAACGGAAAAGTATAGTGAAAAATGAGTACCCCCTTGTAGACCATAACAGGCAGTGCAAAAATAAGGGTTGGGACCAAAAAGTCAAGCCTCCGTTCATGAAGATATTGATGGCTTCAACACCTATGAAAACACAAAAGGTCCCTGTAGCCCTGGTGGCAGGAAGAAGGGGGAAAAGGTGAGCACAGAAGCAAGGAGGTATTTGTGTGTTATATATTTTGCATAGAACAAAACCTTGCAGCCAGTTGTCATTTGGGATCCAATGGAACCATTACAACTGAATGATTATCACGTCATTTCGAATGCACTGCAGAGAGAGCTGCAGAGGGTAAGCATGCAGGTGACACCAGGGACTGAGGTGGGAATCAGACTGATTTGGTAGTGAAGATGAACATTCTCACAAGACAGGTTGGTTAACTGTCTATTAATGGCTTTTCAGGACGTCTTGATGACAACCAAATGACGTGCGACCGGCACTAAAAGACAACTGGCCAACGCTCCTGGATCCCAAGGTAATTATGTCACAATCAGTAAGTCACCTTGCCTATATTCCTATGCATCCTCTTTGACTGTTTCCCAACCAGAGTTGAAGAGTGGCACCACTTCAGTGGAACCATTATGAATGGAAGCTAGCACATGGGGTCTACTACAAGTACTTATGCCATACATAGACAGGTCTTTCTGTTTTGTTCAGTTATGAACCTAGCGGAGCGCTAGAAAAACAGCCAGAGTACCATTTCAACCTGTGTTCCATCCCTAAGCAAAACCCATGCTAATGTTGACGCTCATGTAAGCAATCATGCATGCATCGCTCTTACTCACAAAACTTGTCATCACGGGCGAATTCCACAAGACCATGTCAACACCACAGCATTCTTAGGCTACCCCTGCCGGGTATTGGAGATTCACAAAGCACAAAGGGTTGTGCACTGAACAGGGCACATGGGAGGGGCTAGGCACCAAGTTCAATCTGGATGCTATGAACAGAGGGCATGACAAGTCATTGCTGTGGACGATGTGGTGAGTGAATAACCTAATCAGGGGACTTGGAGCTGAGTTTGTCTTAGCTGTGCAACTCTGTTAAAAAGTATTCCTATTCCAGTAGTGAATAGTTGGTAGGTAATGGTATCCTGTTTTTGTGGCTCTATGTTCATCATCAATGAAACAAATAAATAGTCAGGAGGCTTTCAAAGACAAAGCTGATACAGAGGGATATAGATGGATGTGAAAGTTGATCTACATACATAAAGGGGTATCATCTATTCTTCAATTTCATTTGTCTGACATCTCTATAATAAGCTCAACTTGTCTAATCCTGAGTGAGTATTACATGCTGCACTATATGGTATTGTAAATATTGATTCATCCTTGTGGATCATGATCATAATATGTTAGGTGAGAATACACACATGCAGTCCCCTACTATATGTGGCTACCCAATGTGATGCAAGTGTAACCACCACTATCATACCATAAAAAAGCTAGCACAAGAAGAAACATGAGTCTGTACAGTACTACATTTTACATTTCATTGATGGACTTTCATATACATAGAAAAAGAGACTAGACATATAGTGTACAACTAAAGGGAGAAAAAATGAGAGCAAGGTACATAGAATATAGAAGAAGAGACTAAACATATGGTGTACAACTAAAGGGTGAAGAAGTAAGAGCAAGTTGAACTTTCTTGCATAAAATATGGAACTGCTTGTAATGAGGGTCATTGGAAACTTGAGCCACTTGTAACATCTGAAGGACTGGTAGATAGAGGCTTTCATGTATTCCTTTCTCAGTGAATGGGAGACTATTCTCTGAGATCTCACAGTAGTGAGTAAAATGAGTCTATGGATTTAAAATCATTAGAAACTTGATAACTCCAGGTGAACAAGGGACTTACTCCAGTGATGATGAAAGCTACCATGGATACTGGGAGCTGGCCATTATCCAGGATATGCAAAGACTTGATCCCTGTGTGAAGAGATTTGATTTCACCATAGAATTCCAGCAACCCATGAATAATCAATGGATTGGCAAACAAATGGGTCTGTCAATAAGTTATATAGGAATTAGAATATATTTACAATAGATTCCCCAATTGATCAAAATTGGTCGACCTTGACATGGTCATTTGGACTTCAGGGAAACTGTGCCACGTATGTATGATGTGAATATGGTTGTGTCCTCAGCTTCTGGTGCTCGTTAATTGTGATCATTCTCTGTGAGTGAAGTGCACCCACATTGATACAGCACAAGTTCAGAGACTCCACTGTGCACTTCATTCCTGTTCCTTTGGTCATATTAAAGTTTTCAATGGGGGTGGGCAAAGCCCACCCACAGCACATGACACTTATATAAGCCAGAAAAACCCCTATCACATGAAATGCCATGGCACACCACCATTGGGACTCAATTTGCAATGTAACAGCTAGTGGTACCATAGGAAAATTTGATACATATATCATATCAAATAAATTGTTCAGAACAGATTTTTAATTTATTCAGTTGCAAGTGAGATACATGACAAGTGTGTAAAAGAACTCAATAAAAAACAATCTTATTTCCAAAACGAGTCTGAACAAAATATTGATCTGATCAACAATAACATTTTATCTGCATGGAACGAAGCTCAGAGAGCTGTGGTTTGGTACCGACAAAGTTCGCAATGTTGTCATTGTTGATTACCCCTATTCACACCAATCCTCAGTCACAGTCATGTTGCCAACACAACCACCACCTCTGGAAGGAGGAGCTGGGAGAGACTTGACATGGAGGGAAGCTAGGAGGTCCAAGGAGCGCCAATAGCGCAAGAATACATCTGAGGACCAGCGACCCAGGGCTTTTACTATGTCCGGGGGAATGCCAGTGAGGAGAAATTTAGTTGTGTCATCTATGTGGAAAGAATGGCCCATGGTGGTAGGAATATTGTTTAGTGTTCATATCGAGTTGCAGCATGCAAGGAGTTTTTTCTTTGTGAGGTAGCGCCAACCTCTGTCCAAGAAGAATGAGAATAAAGGCAGATTTGGAGGCATCTGGTTTAATGTGAGATGATGTTTGATGGCTGAAATAGGGTCAGAGGAATGGTTTTTGGCAGCAGATTACAGTGTCCTCTCCTTTGGATCTGTTCAAGTTGAAGGGGGGGAAAGGTGGTGGCAACAGGTGATGGTGAGAGGTTTGAATGATCTCTCCCAGGGAGAGAGGATTTCGCCCAGGCAGATTTGATCCCAGAACACGAAGCATGCTGCTGCCAGGCAGCATGCGTCGAATGAGTCCTTAGGGGAGAGGTGACTGGCAAGGATTAGTAACATTAAATGGGTAACCAGTGGATGGAGGGGCTTTGAGGACTGGGGGGCGAGATTTGAGACCCCATTGATGACATAGTGAAGACACAGCCCTCCTAGCCATTTTACATTGTTGTAAATGTGCCAGGCTTTGAGAGCAGACATGTGAGAGAGCACTGTTTCACCCATCAGGGTCCCAATGTGAGAGGCAGCATAGGCACATAGTAGGTGTTCGTTTGCTGGTAAGTGCTTATGTCTGGGGATGCATTCTTTCTTGCAGAAGTCATGAAAGGCTGTCACACAACCATGGTATTTCCTCAATGTTGAATCTGCCCATGTGTGGTTGAGCGCAAGATTGATTTTGGCCATGGTGGAGTCACGGAGTGTGGGAGGGGCTAAGGAATGGGGGGTTAATACTGAGAGAACGCGAAGGAAATTCTCGACTGGGAAGTTCGCCATCATTGGAGAGCAGGTAAAAACAGTGGATTACATGAGCAGTCAAATGAGGGTAACGAAGTGTTCTAAATATGATAGCAAAGGAGGTGGGCGGTCAAAACGCGCTAACGATTTAGGGAAAATATCTTGTGAGATTGAGTCTGCAATGTTCTCTTCTGATTCGACCCATTCTACAGTAAGGAAATTTTTGGAATCGCGAAATGAAGCCACAATATGTCTAAGGATCTTATTCTGTCCCAGATTGCAAGATCTCCCAGCCTTGAGAGCGCCCACTACTCCTTGATTGTCTGAATGGAAGACAAGGTGGCAGTCCTTGAAACCGGAATGGACGAGGGTGCGAAGACCAAGGTCTATCGCAATTATCTCTGCCCAACCAAATGTCTCTGCCATTTGAGTTCCATCCATAGAGAAGTTTCCAAGCCAGCCAGCAACCATCTAGCAGAAAGCTGATCCCAAATGATGAGGAGATATCAATGAAAATGGAGTTTGGAAGAGGAGTGGAAGGGAAGGAGATAGAGCAACCACACCACTCTGCACTTAAGACTGACCTCCACCAGGCGACGTCCTTTGTGATGAGGGAGGGGATTCAGTGATGAATGAAGGGGTTTTTGGAGTTCTTGAATGAAGAGGTGAGTTTGTAAAGGGCAGGCAGGTGCAAGCAGCCATCCGAAACAACTAGAGCACAATATTGCAGGCAGCCTACTACCTTCTGGCATTCTTTCAAGGAGACAAGAGCACCTGTGGACCATGATGCAATGCAGTCAAGGTATTTTTGGCATTTTTTCATGGGAATACAAACCATCTTTTTGTTGAGATCCCAGATGAAACCTAAGTAAAGGAAGGATGGATTGAAGGGAATGTGTTTGTCAGGAGCCCATGGCCACCCTGATTCCAATGCTACATTGAAAATGAGAGACTTGTCAAAGGAGTATGTCCACAGGCCAACTGGGGAGGTGAAAATCATGTAATGAAGGAAAGTGTAGTTGGACCAGTGGAGGATATTGTCTGTGCCATGGTTGCGATAAATTACAACAATTGTGTTGCCGGGATGATCAAAGAGCAGGCTGGAGCTGGCATAGCCAAAACAAGCACAGTGGTCTATGAAAATTCTGTCACCTTCGTTGACTGTGACTTTAACGCACAGGAGGTGTTGGTCCTCTGGTGCTATGGGGGAATTATTCAACAATGAGCAGCTTCAACATCAAAGACAGTGGAATCCAGCAGTCATTGAAAGTCCCCCAGTTCGCTGAAAAAATGGAAGAGTCGATGAGAGCATTGAGAGAAAGGAGTGAGGCATTGTTATGAGGAAATGAATGATCTTGAATTAGATGGAATTTGGAAGAACCATGTTTGGAAATGATGCCCAGCAGGGCAGTATGAAAAGGACCAATGATGAATTCTAGGTGGTCTGGGGAAAAAGGGCCTGTCATGAAGGTAATGAGACAGAGAAGCTAAAGTGGAGAGAAAAACAAATCCAAATAATGTTTGGCTTGCAATCCAGACTGGATGTAATCGAGAATAAATCCAAGTGGTCTAAATTAGAATGATGATTGTCCGGGGTAAAGGACGAAGACTGAGAGTAAGAGTCCAGGATATCAATCCTCCAACTGTTGCGGATGCCTTTCTGAACATCCGCAAACTCCTCCAATGCTCTCGCCTTGAGGAGAAGTTCCTCCCACTTTGACCAGATGAAAGGAGTGACAATTGGAAGAAAGTTCTCAAGTGCTGCACACGTGTGCTGAGTTGTTCACATTATATCGCTATTACAACTTTGCTCCTCGTCCTGCACTTTGCTCTCTTACATAATCACTTTGCATTGTATTTGCTCGCATTCGTCATTTCCACACCTCAGCATTCTACCACCATCATGACGACCGTTGAGGTATGTTTTTCCTCATCGTGTTACACAGTTGTACTTATATCATGTCGTAGCTTACCTCGGTCTAGCTTGTACAGGTTATGAGCCCCGAGTTCTGGTAGGGCAGAACTCATTAACTGCAGGCTATCAGATCGTTTTACAAGTCTCAAAACGTCACTTCACGCCTTGTCCTCTTAGGTCATCGTTATCCGTGCATATACTCACCTCGAGTCGCACATACATCCACCTTCCTTGATCATTAGTTGAAGTCACTCAACAATGGGCAAATACGACCATATATGTGACCTAACTGGTGCAGAAAACTATGCACAATGGCGTCGACAAATGTGTTTAGCCCTCCAGGGCGAATGGCTATGGTCTCATTGCAGCAATGGATCTGATCCTTCCAACTTCACCAATTTTACATCAACAATGCCCACACCAGTGGACCTGTCAAAGGTCACTGATGCGGAGAGAGAAACAATTTTAGATTGGGTGGCCAAAGACACTCAGGCGAAAGCTTTGATTGATCAAAAGATCTCTACAGTCATTTCCGGTCTTCTCAACAAGTCCCAAACTGCGCGCAAACAATGGAACCTTCTAGCTCAACATTATTCTCACACCAACATTCTTTCCCAATATGAACTCCGTACATGCGTTCACACCGAGAAACTCAAAGACGCTGATGATGTCATACGTTATGTCAGAGTTTTTGAAGATGCACAAAGACGTTTCCTTGCAATGGGGGTCACCTATACCATGGAGGAATCCATCTATGACCTGCTTCAGGGTCTTCCTGATGGCGTGGAATGGGAGATTTTTCATGAACTGATGATGAACAAATTGTCGCTGTCCACATCGACCAGCTCCACAATCACTGTAGCTACCAAGAGCACATCTTGCTCCTCCTCCTGCTCTTCGTTGGTCAAATTCACGTTCAAGGACACGTCTAAGCTTCTCATCAAAAAGGCCAATTCCATTGTTGGGAGATGGAAGCTGGCAGGACCTGGTTCCGAGTACGCTAACACTATAAACGAGCGGAAAACAAAGTGAATCCGGGAACAGGGATCCATGTACACCATAACAACCCAAAGGGTGTTAAGTGCACAAACCCATCTTGCGAAGGGAAATCCAGAGCCGAAACCCATGATTGTGACCATTGTTACTGGCCTGGAGGAGGCATGGAACACAAGGCTCCAGCCTGGCTTCTAGCGAAGATTAGCAAGGAGAAGGAGATGACAGAAACTGCAGCAGTTGCCACTACACAGTCTACCTCTTCACGGACATCTTCTGGTACATCCTCACTGACAATGGCACACCACTGTGATCTGTCTTGCGCCATCATCATCAACGCAGATCAGGATTTGACATGTCTCGCTACATCATATGGTCATACCATGATTCTCGACTCTGGCACCACCTCCCACCTCATCAAAGACAGGGGGTACTTCGTTGATTTCACCCTGGAGGATTGTCCACCAGTCAAAACGGCAAACCAGGGCAATCTGCTCACCACAGGACGGGGTACATGTATCATTGATATGACGATTGGTGGGACAAAATGTCATGTCACTCTGAAAGACTGTCTTCATGCTGCTGGTGCCATGCTCAACTTGCTCTCAGTCAGATGCATGCTACAGAAGGGCTGGGATTGCGACTTCAAAGGATCTGATGTCAAGATAGGACCACAATGTCGTCTATCGTACAAGGGAACAGTTCTAGGCAACATACCATTGTCCGGAAACTTGTGTTATGTCGATGTACAGTTTCTTCACCCCAACACCCTTTGACACTCCCCTCACCCCGAGATCACTGCATGTGTTGACACCATTCCTGAATCGAGTGCATATACGAAGGTCCCCTTGACCCCTTGACCTTTGGCATGCACACATGGGGCATCCAGGCGCAGATGTGATTAAACAGCTTGCTACGACTGCAGTTGGAGTGAAAGTGGAATCGAGTAAACCTATCCAACACTGCGAGGCATGCATAGTGGCGAAGCATCCCCAAAAGCCCTTTCCCACAAGTGATACTCACACAGCAAAAATGCTTGATCTCATACACTCCGACCTTTGTGGACCTTTCCCAGTATGCACTCCCCATGGAAAATTATACTTTATCATTTTCCTTGACGATCACACACACCTGGTCAATGTGCAGCTTCTCGCATCTAAGAATCAGGCACTTGAAGCCTGGACCATTGTGAAGCGGCTATGGGAAAACCATGCAGAATGCTCCGTAAAGATTTTTCGCTCTGACAATGGTGGAGAGTTCATCAATGCACCATTTACGAAGGCTTTGCAGGATGCAGGGATCCAGAGACAACTTGCATCCCCCTACACATACCAGCAAAACGGCAAGGCAGAGCGTGCCATTCGAACACTTGAAGGTCGTGCTTTAGCCATGCTCCAGGCTGCGAAATTACCATCAAACCTCTGGGGTGAGGCAGTTTTAACTGCGGTTTATCTCTGGAACTGCACCAAGTCTGTCTCATTACCACCTGGGGTGACACCATACGAGATGGTGAATGGTCACAAGCCCAACTTGTCTCACCTGCGTGTTTTCAGCTCTCATTGCTGGGCCCATATCCCGTTAGAACTGCAGACCAAATTCGGACCTCATTCCCGTCAAGCGCTGTTTTTGGGATACCCAGATGGAACAAAAGGTTATCGTGTCCGGGATGTCACAACTGGTACCTTTTTCGTCACACAGGATGTGGAATTTGACGAGAACATACCAAGCCTAACAAGTTCAGATTCTGAATCTGATGGCGAGGGCACCACTACCGTCACATCAGCTGGCCCTACACCTGCTGAACAGACTTCATCTCCTTCCTCTGCAATGCCTTCATCCATGGGCAACCCAGATCCTCCTCATCGCTCGTCACGCAACTGTCAACTCACCTGGAAAGGTGTCGCTTATCATGCAAACTTAGCTGCCACAAAAGCTCGACTGCAGGCATTACATGAACGCTGTAAGGCAATTGCTGATGGTGATTACAGCAAGGGGGTACTGGGAACCAAGGTGACACTTGAAGAGGTTGATGAACTCCAATCCATCGAGCCTGATGAGGATATACCAGAGGTTGTGGCGAATGTGGTAATCGAGGAACAAGCTCATATCACAATATGCAGTGACAAGCGACGTAATCCCCTGGCACCCGACTATAACATGTCTATCCCACCTGCCACTTACAACAACAAAGCCATACAATGCCCTGACCACAGAGAATGGCTGAAAGCTATGCAAACCGAGCTACAAACCATGAAAGATATGAAGGTCTACCAAGTTGCTCAGCTCCCACAGAGTCGCAAGGCCATCCGTTGTCATTGGGTGTTGGAATTCAAAGAGGACAATAAAGGGGGTTCTGTCTACAAAGCTCGTTTGGTTGCACAGGGTTTTTCACAGGTTCCCAGTGTTGACTACGGCGCTATGTTTGCTCCAGTCATCAAGCCAGCATCTGTTCGCTTATTGGTCTCTCTAGCATGTCAAAACAACTGGGAGATTGACACATTTGACGCCAAACATGCTTTCCTCTAGGGAATCTTGAAGGAAGAGATCTACATGCGTCAACCCAAAGATTTCAAGGACGGTGATTGGCGAACTGTGGCTAATGCTTCGTTCCATTTATGGTCTAAAGCAGTCTGCTTTAGAGTGGTATGAACAGGTTCGGTCTATCATGGCTGATCTCGAGTTTACTCGAGTGCAATCTGACCATGCTTTGTTCTTCTACACTGGGATGGAACTTATGACTGGCCTTGTTCGCATCCGATGCCTTATAGGTTGGCATGTTGATGACAGAATGGCAGTGTGTAATGATAGGCCTTTCCTTGAGAAGGTCAAGCAATGCATTGCTGAATGGTTTGGCATCAAGGATTTAGGGCCAGTTACCAAGTATTTGGGGGTCCAGTTCAAGCGGGATCGTTGTGCTCGCAAAATGTGGCTACATCAATCAGAGTACATCATGTTTTTGCTTCAGGAGTATGGTCTTTCTGACTGTTGTCCTGTTAGCCTGCCTGCTGACCCGAAAATGCTATTCGGCGACCCCGCTGCATCCCACCCTGATGTCCCAGATCTTCGTCCAGCGTACCTGAAGCTTGTGGGCAAACTGATTTACCTCTCGGTGAATACTCGTCCCGACATTTCCTACATTGTCAATGCGCTTGCCCAGCACAATGCCAACCCAGAACCTCGCCACTATACAACAGCCAAACGTGTCTTACAATACCTCGCGGGAACCAGTGATCTGAAGCTCAGCTATTCACACCAGGGCAACGATGCGGGCTGTCTTGCCTATGCTGATGCAAATTGGGCAAATGAAGAAGGTCGCCGCTCCGTTACTGGTTACATTTGGTTCTATGCTGGCGGTCTCATATCGCACATTTCCAAAAAGCAATCCACAATCGCTCTGTCTTCAATGGAGGCAGAATACATGGCCGCTACTCATGTTGTGCAAGAGGGCCTCTGGCTTTGATCTCTGTTTTCAGAGGTGTCAATCTCTTTTGAATCGCCAATCACCATCTACCTGGACAACACTGGTGCCATTGCTCTTTCTGCTGCAGCCAAGTTTCATCAATGTTCCGAACACATAGACTTACAATATCATTTCATTCACGAACACATAGATAATAAGTCTTTTTCTCTCATCTGGATTCCTTCGCATCGTAATGTTGCAGACATTCTGACGAAGGCTTTGCCTCGTCCTGCTTTCACCAGTCTTCACATCACTCTTGGACTCATAGCTCATTGAGGGAGTATGTTCGCATTGTATCACTATTACAACTTCACTCCTCATCCTGCACTTTGCTCTCTTATGAATCACTTTGCATCGTACTTGCTTGCATTCGTCGTTTCCACACCTCAGCATTCTACCACCATCATGATGACTGCTGAGGTATGTTTTTCCTCATCATGTTACACAGTTGTACTTATATCATCATGTCGTAGCTTACCTCGGTCTAGCTTGTACATGAGTGAGAGGTGCCACAGTGAGAGCAGACGTGGGCACAAGGGCAGTTGGTTTCCCCACAACCTCGACTGTTGAAGCAGAAGCAGACCTGGCCACCTTGTGCTGTGGACCAGGTTCCATTCAAGTAGGAGATGAAGTGCATCTTGGTAAGGCCACAAGCCTGTTTCCTACAACCTGTGACGCTGCAGAAGATGCACCAGAGTGGTTGAAATTCGTGATGAAAGGGAGGAGGGGCGGGGCCAGCGCCAGTCCAATAGTGAGGCTGACATTGCACAGGAGTTGGGAGGAAGCAATGAGATGTGGAGATTGAATTAGAAGAGGAAGGGGCCATCACTGCCAACAGAGAGGAGAGCGGTGTGGCTTTTGGATGGGAAGTGCCATAGAGGCCGGGTAATGTATGTTGGGTGCCTGTGCGGTACACATCCACAATCTGGTGCCAGATCTCCTCTTGCCAGGTCGAGGGATTGATTCCACTTTCGGATCAATGTAGTGAATATGAAAACAGATGTTGTAGCAGAGCATGACATGGAAGAGGTCCCAAAAATCCATGCAATGGATGAGATGGGTGTAATGGGATTCCCAGGCATCAGCAATGCAGCCAGCATTTGGACCAGGAAGGTAACGGCGAATAGCATCAATAAGGTGCAGGTAGGCATGGACCCAATCCTGGGCAGAGATGGAACTTTTGTCTTTGCTTGAAAACTTCACTGAAGACACAGTAAGCTGGCCTTCCTTGAAAAGTAAGGCCTGATAGTTCTCACAGGACGACCAGGTTGTGGATGCAATGGAGTGGGTGATAAGTACCATGATGGGGATGTGGACTGTCCAATTGCTCTTCAGAGCAGATATGATCTTGGCTGGGATGGGAAGGTCAAAACTGTCCAAGATGACCGGATTGACCGGAATGGAATAGGGGTGAGAGGAGGATGAAGAGGGGTGAGGGGTGAAGGCAGAAAGTAAAGACCGCTGGCTGGGATCTAGAAGATCTAGCAGGAAGGGGGTATCAGCCACCATGTGATGGGATGAAGTTGATAATATTGCAGAAGGTGAAGGAGGATGTATGTGCCCAGGTAAAGGTGATGGTGATTGATAGAGGCAAGAGGAATGAGAGGTAAGTGGAGATTGGTAATGGTAATGGGTAATGGTAAGGGTAAAGGGTAATAGTAACAGCTAAAGGTAAACAGTAGCTGGTAATGGTAACTGGTAATGGTAATGGTAAGGTAATGGGTAACAGTAAAGGTAATGGGTAATGGAAAGGCAATGAGGCTTACCTGAGATGTTAGGAACAGGAGGGTGCAAGGCAGCAAGAAGGTCATCAAAGTTGACACTGGGAGCTACTTCCGATAGAATGTTGGCGATGCGAGAGCGTCGGTCTGGATCTCCTTGGTCCAGGCCTTTGAGGGCTGTGGTGAAGACCATTGACCTGTAAGTGTCATTGGCAACAACAGGGAGGGGATTGTGGGAAATGGTGGGGGGAAGGGCCCAAGAGGCTAGCCATTCAATGAGATAGGATAGAGGGGAAATCTTGATTTTTAGTGCCTGGGTTACATTATCTGCCCCAATGAAACCTACATGGGGGGACGGCTGATTGGCCTGGCATTTACCTTTCTTTCTTGGGGCTGTTACGATTCTCTCTTTTCTTTCTTTCATTTGTACCAATACGCGTCTGTTTTACCTTCCTCAGACTCATCTTTCTTTCTTCTATGATGACTCATTCCATACATCTGTTTATCCCGCCAGTGTTCCGATGGAATCCACTTACTTAGTCATCATTCCTTCCATCAGTTTCCATTCCTTTCCTTGTCTACCCTAAACACTTATGTATTCGACATATAGATACAGCTCTAGCGTTTTCCCACGCTTGAGCTCCTTTGTTGTCTTGTACCATGTACAATCCATCGGTCTTGCTCCCTTTGAACCACTGGTCTCAGCCCAGTACCTCTCGACCCTTGTGTGGACACCCCCACAAGTACCTTCAAACCCTTGAACCCTTGATCTATAAGTCCTCGTCATACTTAGACTTGACGCTCACCTCGTTCCTTGTCTACCAAAGGCTACGCTCGTTCCTACCCAGACCAAGCGTAACAGGGGCAGCATTGCCCAAGGATCTCCCAGAATGGGGCTGAGTGACGGAGTGCGCTGGAGGGGTGGGAGGACCCTGCTAGTGTTACCTTCCTCGCAAGGAACCACCAGAGTGACCCCAGGAATATTTTCAGGGTATCACACACAACCACCAGGCATGTTAAAGGTAAGTGACATCACCACTGGTATACAGGCAAGCTGACATGAGGTATATACATGCAGACACCAAAAGTCAGCTGGACATGATGAAAAAGTACATGGGGTAGTGATGTAATGTAGGAGTTGTTAAGAGCGAAAATGCTAATTGAAGTGGACTAGCCACTTGCTGGATCAACTCAGGACGACTCTGGAGTCCACAGTGAGTAACCACACTTGAAAGTAAACAACCATAAACAGTTCAGCCACAATGGACTGGGAAGCGCAAAGGTAATGTCCTGTATGGGTAGAAACACCACAACAAGGTAAAGAGAAGCTGAAAAGCGGTAGGTAAGTAAAGTGACCATGGAGAACAACATGCCCACGGTTAGAACACGAAATGAACCATGAATGAGGTGCGAAATCACCAAAACTAACACTCCCCCCTGATTGCGCAACTCTGGCAATCAATCTAACTCCCCCCTGTTCCAGCGAGTCCCATCATCTCACAGAAGCGCTGCACCTTGACTCGAGGCAAGGCCTTGGTCAAAAGATCTGCAGGCATGTCTGAAGTCGAGATGAATGTAGGGGAGATGATACCTTTGTCCACCACATCTCGCAACCAGAACCAACGCATATCCAGTTGCTTCATGCGTCCATGATGCTCTGGATGCTTGGCTACCTGGATTGCAGACTGGTTGTCAATGTGCAGCACAGATGGCACAGTGACAGGGAATCCAATCTCCTGCATTAGCCTGCGCAACCAGACAATCTCTTTACCAGCTTCGCAGGCAGCGATGTACTCTGCTTCAGTGGTGGATAAAGCAACGATGGG
>JBBPJP010000519.1:0-20270 GCA_038088775.1 Boletus barrowsii | reverse complement strand
CAGGGTGGCTGTCCCGTGTGTGGATCCCCGTGCGTGTGTAGTGACCCGACTCGACTCGACTCGATTCGCTTACCCTTGACCCGCCGCCACTCAGCCGCAATGTCATGAAGAGGGGTGCAGCACATCACATCCACCGCTGTTTCGTCAACAGGAAGGAGGAGGAAGCGAACGCGGTGTTGGACGGAGGTTATGTCCCCCTTCAGTGTCGCTGGGCCGAGTGCACAGGACCTGATGAAGCGTGGACGTCCAGAACGGAACTCGCCGAGCACATGGGTAAGCACGTTCGCAACGTGCGGTCCTGCCGCTGGGTCGACGCCAACGGCGACCTGTGTGGAGAGAAGAGCGTGGCTGGTTCAAGTTGGCCAACTCACTTCGCCCGTTCCCATGCACTCAATATTCGCAAGCGCGCAGTGGTGTGTTATTGTTATGTTTGTTCAACGTGGTACGCGCGCTGTCAGTCTGACCCGACCCGCCTCCTTCACCACTTACTCCTCTAGGTTTCCAGACGCTGCTGGCGACGGCCTGGACTGGGAAGTCCATTGCCACGAGCACTATGGCGACCTCTTTGCGCAGTTTTCCCAGCGCAAGGACAAGGGCGCTGACGTCGAACCGGTAGGCATCCACCAATACCCGGATACAGACAAGTGCATCAGCTACGAAGTCGGAAGTGGCTTCGGGGGTGGATTCCCTGAATATCATGGCCACATTCAGGACGGTGTCACTTTCGCCCCGATGTTCTGTGTGTGGTGCGTGCACGACGATCGACTTTCTATGGTTGAGAGGATGACGCAGTGGGTGCTTTCGATCTCTGAGAGAGCAACACCATGCCCTTATTACTTTCTAGGTACCATGACGAAACAGTCTTCTATGGGCACCTCAGTACGCACGTCCATCTGGTTGATGGTACAACTCTCTGTCCCTCGCCCAGCTGCGGGTCCAAATCATACTCCAAACATGACTTGCTTCTTCACCTTGTTGCTGTACACCGTTTGGGAGTTTGTGGGCGCGAGAGGGGGGGCCCGGGGCGTCGTCTGAAATTGCCTGAGCCGCCTACTGTAGGCTCTACCGCCCCTTCACTCACAAGCTCAGCCCAGAAACGCCCTTCGTCAGAGGGGATGGATGCGCCGCCCAGTACTGTTCTGGGTCGGAAGCGATGTCGGAAGAGCACCGACGCTGCAAGTATTCTCTCTGTTACGAAGCCTCCCTGCGCACGCTGATGGCTGTCGTATAGCCACGAATCAAGTGCAAGGGGTGTTACAAATTTTTTCGGCACATAAGGGAGCATGTTGCAGGAAACGAGAAGTGTCGACAAGCCGATCAGCGCGACGATGGCATCGCTGAGGAAGCATGCGAAGCCAGGTCGGTCCTTGTTGTTGCATGGGTTTCCGGCTGCGGTATATTGACTTCGGCCTGCTCTGAGGAGGCCTGCAAAGAGGAGGGGAGGCACTCACCGTTGTGCTCTGTCCAGTTGTCGCAGAATCTTTGGGGATATCTTGGACCACCTGCCTCATGAGTGTCCCTCGAAGGTGTTCAAGATCCGGCATCCGGACTTCACTCGTGATGAATGGGGTCCTCGCTTTTCCTTTGAAACCTGGTCAAGGACTCGAGAGGAGGGCCTAGCCGCATTGTGACCTGCGTTTTTAGCGGGCGCCGCAGGTTGGGAGTGTGGTCGAGGGCAAACGATGGTGGGGTGACGGAGTGGGCAGGTGTCAGTGACCATAAGCTGTAATCTGTTGCCAGCGGAGGTATTGATTCTACTGAATCAGACGAGGATGAGAAACAGAGCGAGGATGGTCACCCAGCACTCGTGGTTTCAGATCACCATGCCAACTACTATCGAAATGCAGCACGATGCGCATGCTGTTTTCTGTACGTTTGATGTGCTCGGCAGAACCTATCCTCCTCCTTTCGTTGTGCACGTCGTTTACCTGTAGACACAGTTCAAGCCGCTGTAATTAACGGGGGTACAAGCTAGGACGGCTTGGGGCTATAAACGATGTGATCAGCGCAATGACTTGTGCGAACGTAATGGTTGCTGCAGACATTTCATGCCGCCGTCATTGATCTGAGAGTAACGAACCATGTAGGACAAGTCCGGAAGCGTGTGAGTGGTGTCCGAAGACAGGAGAAGGCAGTTACGCTGCGAGGATGGCACGAGACGAAGGTGACGGATTCTCGAGGAATGCGCGTACGTATGCTTCTCAGAGGACTTGGACAGCATGAGTACGGCCTTACTAACCTTCATCTCTGCGCCAGAGGATCTGGCACCGGGGCGGCGATGCCGTGATGTGGGCAGAGCATACCTAGTACTCCGACTCGGAAGGCGCTCTTGAACCGAACAGCGCTGCCATACTTCAAGCCCTGCCGTGCGAACTCCGCCTCACTGGCCGGGCGTTGGAGTAAGTCGAGCAAGTTGCCTGGATACTGGTGACGAGTAAGTGCTCTTCGCAGCGAGGCGCAAAGAAGAAACTTTTACCAAAAACAAACGATGAAGACGGAGATCCACGGATCATGGACAAAGGCGGGCGAGTGAAATGCTTGAACAGTGCATAGGCGCGAATAGAGGCAGTTAGCCCCACAACTGCAGAGAAAAGGACCATGGTATGGAGGTGTGTTGGATCCAGGTCTGTCTTCGCAAGTAATCACGGCACAACGCGGGGGAGCAGCTGTCATTGAATTCCGTCCAGGGGCATCGCTTCTGTTCGCTTCCTTCTGATGCATTATCAGCGTCAGATATCGTGGCAGGCTGTCAGGCTTGACGCGATACTCGTCTCCTGATCGGTAAGCTGCCGCTGCTCGACGTTCAACGTTCAACTGTCAAACTTGAAACTTGCTAGGAACGGCTTACGTACACGGAGCGACCGCGTCTTGAGCTCCGCGATGAGTCTCCCGCATGTTTACCCTCCGCATCAGACCAAGGGGTTGTCTGCTTGAACGCTTCGAATCAGGCGGCATCAAGTCGAAAATCAGGGCCCTCTTGACGTATGCTTTCATGCTAACAATGCGCCCGGGATGAGCGCAATAGGCTTATACAGGCGAGCATGGCACAGCGGTGATTGCACCGCTCTCCATAGTACCGTGAAGTTTTCTTGGCCCTGGCTATTCCAGGGGTACAGCATCGTGTTCAACGGCAACATACACGTAAAAAAAATAAAAATAAAAATAAAAAAAGACCATACATAACGTCGTCAGCATCGAATGGACATCGCTCGTAATTTGATCGGTCCGATCGGCCGCTGGGTTGAACCGTCCTGAGAGGCAACCGACCATCAATGGCAGTTGGACATCGCAGTCCATTTCACCGTCGACCATCGGGGCCATTACGACGTACACCGGCTGCCGCAAGACGTCTTCGGCCTTGTCTGTCATCGCGAATTCAAATTTGCCCGCTGACGTCCGCAGGAACGCTTGGACCTTGGTGACACTATAGTTGGCAATGGGCGGTGCTCTCAATGAAATAAATAAATAAAAGGGAGCTATCATGCGCAAAGAGCCATCCCAGACATGATCGGGGGCCGGCGAGAAATGTCAATCTGTAATGAAATAAGTAGGTAACGTGCTCAAAAGGTCGCACAGGTGCGAACATACGCCAACCGCAGGCACTTTGCTGTCGACCATCGCGTCGTCCGACCACCGTTCGGGTTTAAACTCGGGTACGCCTTCGTTGTTGTAGTACCATATTGGCTATCCATCTAAAATATGGCTATACGGCAGCAGAACCTACCGACTGCATGCAGCGATTGAGACTACGGCTGCCGTGCCTTTGGGAGCAAGCACTTCGCTGATCATATCTCTAGATTTTGTGATAGTTAGTTTTGATAGGGGAAGGATTTTATCTTGGAGAGCAATCTGAAAAGCTTTGGATGCGGCCGGGTGGAACCGCGATCCTCCTGTGAATGAATGGGACGAACCAAACCGATCCACGCCACAGGGGCACTGATGCCTGTATCGCAGCATTCTAGTAAGGCATCCCTTCCAAACCTTGGACCGTGAGTTCTGAATCGCCGCGTACATTGGCGGCAGCCTCTGTTTTCCTCATCTCATTCCGGAGCCTCGACTGAACTTTGGGGGTGCCGCGCTGCTGGCCCGCGCAATCTGTAGCAGTATCCAAGGCGTAGTGGTCGTGACAATCTCATGGCCTGCGGTCAGAAGCGTACTGCATGGAGGATTAGAGCATTGGATCATGCGGGGCCACCGATCAAACCTACCGCATCTGCGCCAACATCTCCTCATCGGACAACTTCGCCTTCCCGGCTGCATCCATATTGGCTTTGACTGAGAGATGGTCAACATGGCTTGCCACCGAGGAGTAACACAAGGGCAGCATAGCGAGAAGACTCAGGGTGTCTGTGGTTCCCTTTCCCTGCAGAGGGGCATTCGCCCTCTGCTGTACGAGTACCCATGTTGATGTATGCTTGGATGCAGCTTGGATGAAAATTCGCTTCGCCGGAGGCAGCCCAAACAAGTCACCGCTGGGATGAAGCCAGTCGACAGCCCTGGCTAAGTCAGGGAGAAAACGGCAAGTAATTCTTGTACATCTTTGCCAGCGGACGTGCGTTATCTGGGATGGCATTGAACTGGACGTCAAATACAGCTGCTGAGGCCGTGCATAATTCATGCAAACTCGTAGTTCGGCCGGAAGCTACGCAATCATACCGTGACCAACGGAATCCAAAGCTGCACGCGAGACCTAAGATACGACGCCAGCGACAACGCTCTCGCTGTTGCTATTTCTGACGGTTTTCGACCGTTTCAAACTGATAGCGTCAGCGTAATCGAAAGTAACTCTTTGGATTCTTTCTGCCCGAATCCAGGGAGCATTTTTGTCGCCTATAGGCTATGATCCGTGCCTGCGGTGTGGTGATCTCAGACAAGGGATTGAAAGGATGAGAATTACCATCAGCCCAGACGACCCCCTTCCCCCATTCATCATTTTCGAGATAAGACGAAAATTGGGCAACCTCCCGAAGTCGCATGCGGACAATATTTTCCGTAGTGCTGTTGGATCTGAGACCAGCAACCAGTCCCCCTGAAGTTTGTTAAAGCACAGTGGGCGACCATAATGCATGAGGGAGGCTGAATAGACCTGCTGCGAAGACACTTTTGAACCGAACAACGCGTCCGTATTGACTCTGCCATGCAAAGTCAGCTTCACCGACTGGTTGTTGGAGAAGTTCGAGTAAGTTGCCTGGTCAGTGACGAGTAAGCAAGCCCCTGGGAGGTAGAGACAGGGACAGGACACTCGCGACTCGCGAGAGGGTTAGTCGTCTGGCGGTCTAAGCCTTTATGAAACAAGAAAGCCAAAAAAGGAGCAGTAGCGTTGGTGATACATGCGTTTCTGGTCTGTCTGACGTGGGAACTGCTGCTATTGCTCCTCACTCGCAGAGATGGCCTTTAAAGGAGAGTCCCAGGGCTTCCACCAGGCTACCCTTCAGCAGGAATTTGGCTGGTCACCCAGGGTTTCTTGAGGCGTGCGGATCCTCTGGTGGTCAGGGCTCCGCCGTCCCTTCATCAGATTCCCGTCCTCTGCAACAAGCCCAACCATGTAAAGAGCTGCTGGAGGAGTAACACTACCGGCGCACAAGACGGCAGCACCACCCACCCTCAAACAACCCCTGCTTCAATTCGGGCAGCAACAAATCGATGGCGGTAATGCCATCTGCATTCATCCCAAATCCCGGGGGGTATCATACTCCTTTGACACATGTGGTCCTCGCCTAATACGCGGTCGATCCAAACGAGCAAACCTGGCTGGAAAACACCAATACCATCAGCCCAGAGCAGCCCCATCCCATGTAACATGAGCGAAACAATCGACAATTGGGTAGCTTTGAATAGGTTTGTGCCGACGCGTCCACTATCCTCCGCAGAGCTTCCGGGTCTGTGGCTAGAAGTCGGTCCTCCTAACGTTTGTTGAAAGGTAAACAAGGGCGGGTGTAGGCGGCGGGTGTGGACTTACCCCGAGGACACTCTTGAACCGAACAATGCTACCATACTGACCCGCATGCCATGGAAAGTCTGCCTCACCAATTAGACGTTGGAATAACTCGAGCAACTTCCCCGGCCACTGACAAGTAAGAACTTGTAAACTAGAGCGGAAGCAAGTCTCTGCCGAATATGAACGACGGCGACTGGGGTCCGCGGATCATGGACAAGGACGGGCGGGTGAAGGGTCTGAACAGCGCAAAAATGATGGCGAAAGCACCCATCGCTGCAGCTGCAGAGGGATGGATCATGGCAGGGAGAAATTGCAACCGACAAACGCTTCGGAAAGCTGAGCCATCGATGCAATACAATGCTTCAATTAATCTGAGATCTTGTGACCCCGCCGCCACCAGCATGGACTTGCAAGGCATTACTGCGTGTCGCTTTGCATCCTTCCGTGTCACGCTGTCTCGGATCCACCCGACAGTTGGGCGGCTTTCGGGGCTGAAAACCCCGCGCAGAGCGCCGCCATGTCGTTGAACGCTGAGGTTCGCGTAGTTTGGGAAGACCCCAAAGAACAATCGACGGCCTTGCAGACGGCCTGTGGAAATTTGAAACTGGAGTTGCCGTTTTCGCTGCAGGGTTCGGTTGAAAACTCAATATTTTTACACACCTGTGAATAAGTACTGTTATTAACTGTTTATTAACTGGTTGGAAAGTCGAAGTGATGTTTCACCTGTTGGAAAGTGTGGATAATTTCGACGCAGTGCAGATAGGTACTGCGCAAATTTGCCCCAGGTCGCCCATCCGAGATCCCGAGTCCTGTTCCAACTGGTCGTCTATCACCGCCCAATTCCCATGGACTTACCATTACCAGCAGCCGAGCACGTCACATCAGTTCCAGCATCTCCTCGAACACCTCCGCAAGATAATCGATGATCTGCCTACAGGCTAGGCTGTAGTTTTGATGCATTAAAAGCATTGTAAATTGGAAGTATACAGTTATGCAACAATACTTGCAATCATAGCTGATGCATCACTTGAGTCATGGCTCTGGCGCTCGTGTGACAGTAATGCATCAGTTGTCAGTGCCAAATAAAGCACTATTACTAATAGGGCTGTGCACCCCGGACTGTCTGTCCGCTTCTTTGCTCCGGCGCTCGTGCGACAGTAATGCATCAGTTGCGGTCCGGACTGTCTGTCCGCTTATCTCTTCGAAACTGCCAGGTCGGATCGGCACCCTGCCCCTACTCTTGGATGAATTGGTCAGGTTGATCCCCTCATCCTCAGCCAATTCCGCTTCTTTTTAAGCTCTTTCTGCCAGGTCGGATCAGCACCCCGCCCCCACTCTTGGATGAATTGGTCACGTCGATCCCCTCATCCCGGGCCTCAGCCAATGACCACTGTCCTTCTTCTCTGCATCCATTTTCCCCCACAGCCAATCAATTCCATTCTCGGATATCCCCTTATCCAATCATCGACCCCATTTTCTTGGACCGAGTATACAGGACGCCAATATCGACACCGAGATCGAGCGCGTTTGTCACAACGATGCCAAGCAAGTTATTTTCCCGCTTCATTCGGACGGGGCTTTTCTGATAGCTTGCCTTTTCGTTTGGGTTGGGCAGGTGGTGTGTTAGCTACTATACAGCTTGTCAGGACGATGTACTAGTGTTTTAATTCATGATACTTAGTAGTCACGGTGACTATCGTTTGTTTTGTGTCTCTCCTTCGCCACACCCATTCTGTGCGTTGAAATTTTATCAAGTCAATGAATCCGTCAGTGTTGATGCATCACTATGTGATGCATCAATTTTCGTAACTATCCAGACAGCGTTCTGATGGTGCATCACACTAATAACTGACACGGACGAATTAGAACATGATTCATCATCTATTAGCCTACAAATACATCATGTACTTCGAGCCCATAAAGATACGACTCTGTCTCTAAGTCCTATTTCCTCCTCCTCTTTCTAAGTCGCTCGTCGACTCCGATTTCATTCGCGACTGCCCTGCGGGTTGAAGGAACAGTGGCACGGCCAGAACGGCGAGGGCCGATGATGGATTCCGACTGCACAAGTGACCTTGAAGTAGGTCCATCCAGACCGTCCATGGTAGTCATGTCAGCGTGGTTCGTTGATTGATTTTGGCCCACCCCGGTATTGACCCCATCACTACTAGCCTGCGCCCCCACATTTTCAGTGACGTCCGTCCAATGATTGAAGGCGAGGTTCATGGGATTGGCAGAGGGCCCGGGTACTGACAAGTTGGTGGTGGGTCGTGCAACATCCACATTTTCAACTTGAACGCCATCCATGCCAAAATTGGAAGCGGTGTTCACGGGATTGGCAGGGAGTACTAGTACTGCTGGGCTGATCGTTGGTCGTGCAGTCTCAATAGTTGGGTTGATAGGGAATTGGACCATGCAACGTCCAAAGTCTAGAGCGACTGATGTGTTGTTAGTGGCCTGGGGTTGTGTCGTCTCGCTGTCGAAGGAAATGGAGCCGACAGGTTTCTGAACTGAGCCCAATGCCTGTGTCGACATGTCTTGCCCGGAAGAGCTTTCCTGTAAGCCCGCAAGTCGAGGGGCATAGTAGTGGGAAGGCGGCGGGGAAGACCGAGGAAGCAAACGTTCATCGGCGGAAAAATCCGAGGTGTTGCCATACTGGGAAATTCTCTCCAGGACCTCGTTGTCGAATGGATCAAAGTAGGACCCTTCACTCGAAACATCATCCGTGGCATATTCATCAAGTGGAGGTGCTGGAAGGAATACCCCATGTGGAGGGTTCTCGATCGGGTTGAAGGAGATGCCCAGAGAAGGTGTGGCCGGGCGAGATGAAGATGAGGCACTGAGCATGGTGTGGTCAATGAGCGGAGGGGCTGGTAAGGATACCCCGAGGGGAGGGTCCTCAACGGGGAAGGATGTGCTCATGGTAGAAGGAGTGGCAGGACGGGATGATTGGTTACCATCAGAACGGAGGGATTGCATGTCGGACCTGTCGCCGAATGATGATGCATCATCCACGCAATTGCTGGACGCTATCTTCAACGGGCTTGCCTCTTTCATTCTCTCTTCCGTTTCTTTTGTGCCCTCTAGCTCTTCCTTTGAATCCTCTACACATTCAGAGGCTACGGTGAGAGACATGTTCTGTCAGATGCAGAAGTACTCACCATGTATATAGCGCACAAAGAGTTCAAAAGGTTTTAATACCCGCTCAGAGAATGCAGGATACGACTGAACAAAGTTCATGCCTAGGGCTGTTTCCCCGATGTGGACACTAAGAGATAAGTCAGTACGTATCGAACACCTATCAGTGCGAAAAAACTTACCTGAAAGTCTTTGTTTTTTGCGTGCCGTTCGTGAAGTCTGGTCCACCCGCTAACAAACTAAATGACCAGCCGGTTTGGTCTTGTAGGCTTCTCAATAAGTCTCTGAACATCGCAGGCATGTCTGCTACCACATTGCTAGTCGGGCAATCGTCATTGAATTTGCTGCCAGCCAAGTTCAACACATGCTCACCTAACCATCTTTTTATCCACGACCTTGTCATCCTGCCCAGCGTTCACATTTTCCTCCGCCCCAACCTCCGCCGGTTGAGCTTCTCGCCTCGCTTTCTCTTCGACGACTTTCTTCCGGACTTCTTCGTCTTGTGAAGCCGCTTGCCAGCCTTCTTTTGTCAATTTGCGACGGAGCTCCATCCTCGCTTTCTTATCCCCTCGTTTCAATCCTTGCCTCTTGCATTCGTCCTCAAAGACCGACTTGATCCTGGTGTCATAGAACAATTTCGAGAACACCTCTTCTTCGGTAAGTTTGCGTGTTGTTTTCGGCTTTGTGATCAGTGATTGAAGGCTTAGAAAGGGTTTTGTCTTCGCTCCTTCTCTTTCTCGACGAGACTTGTTAGCCCGCCACCTCATCCATACAATCAGTTGCTACAAAGTTTCAAGATCAAACCCCGCCGTTTTGTGGTGAGCATTTAAAACTCACCTCTTTGCGTACTTCAATTGCATCACCAAGTTCTGACTCTTGTGCCGGAGTAAGTGGCTGAGATGGGTCCAGACCAAGCTTTTTGCGAAACACCGCTCGCTCAGGCCAGCATTTGAACCAAGCCTCATGGAATACTGGTTTAAAATCGGTGTAATTGCGAGACGGCATGCAAGGTACGTAGTGTTCCTCATAGTAAGCGGATAGCCATGCTTCTTGCTCATTCGTTGTCCATTTCGCTCCTGGCATCTAGCATACTGTAAGTTCATGCAACATACATGTCAGATCAACCTACGGTGATGACTTTGGCTATGTAGGACTGTGTCGAGCGTTCAAACGATGAAGTCGGAGGGAGGGAGGTTCGGTCAGGCAGAGGTGCCACTGTGTTCGGTTTTCAATGATGCATCACACACTGACATTTCGTGGCCCTCGGAGGGGAAACTACAGGTTTCCGTGGCAAACGTCACGACCCGACTGGTACCGTAGTCCATTGCTTCGGTAATAATTATCCAACTGACCTTCCATCTCAGCCAAAAGAAGGTCTTCAAGAGTTGCCACCACCGTCGCCACACACGCCGATGTGCGTCGGGCTTCAGCCAATAGAGACCCCATTCCATGGTCCTGCAATACCCTCCCCTCCGTTTTCTGTGCTGACGTCTGCAAGTCACCGACCTTGCGTATACGGTCTTCCAACAAGACCCTCCGCTCATCGGCTCGGTAACTCCCAACGCAAATGTCCTCACAAAATGTGTGGAGGGAGCCATCAACAAGTCGTATCACATCCTCCTTGATCGATACCAGTACACTTTCACTGTGACGGAGAGTTAGATCATAAAATACTATATTCACATGGACTGCATACTAATTGTCGAGTGACGGAGCTTGGTGTTGAGGCTGTTGCACTCGCCGGTGTTCAGGGCATTGCACTTGTCGGTTCCGTTTTCCCTCGCAGTCATGGTTGACATCCGATGACCTACTAAGTCGACGCGTTCTGTATCTAGTTCTCGCTTTTTCTGATATCTCCTCACGGTGGCTGGAAATAAATGAATAATTTGATAGTCTTAGGTGACGGAAACAAGCGCTCACCGGGCATAGTATCGTTGGCGATATACTCGAGCAGCCTGAGCACGCGCCTCAGGTGTTAAATGTACGCGAGGCCGTCCCATTGGCATGAGATGGATTGAGAAATCTGCTCTGACTAAGCTAACATTGTCACTACATAGTAGGAGACTTATAGGAGATTTAAAGAAAATGCTGCAGAAACATCGACAATGTGCAGAAAGACACAATGATACGTGCCAAAAAAGTGAGATACTATGCACTACTACCTAACATACTCGCTAAATAAGTGGAGCAGTAATGGTGGTGTGCAAGTTAGTGTCAGTGGTTGGACCTTTGCATACAAGTCACGACTCGGACACAAGACGTTTACATTTTGTATCAACTTTGTATATTGCATCTAACTGTATACAACCAACTTGAATACGTCTTTAACACGAACTCGAGCCCGTCTATCTGATTTCACACAAAGCAATGCAACATAACAGAGGGTTCATTATGATTCAACAAAGACTCGGATGAGGTACATGTCACGGTAATTCTGTTTTCTACAAACGGGTCTCACTAGTACCTACACTAGGGTCCTCCAAAATCTCCACCGCCCCACAATCAAGTGCTGTCTCGAATTTACTGATGCATTTTTGCAGACTCGAGGACTTGCTCTGCGCACTACGTCGGATGCCTTGAGTCAGGTCGGACGTGATCTGCCTAGAAGAGACCATCAGTATCACATGCAGAAAGCTACGTCGCAAGTATTTACCAGTCTGCAAATACTCCAACCCGTATGCCCTTAGTGACACAGTAGAAGCGGTCGTTGTTCAACTCATTCGGTGAAGGGAAATTGTAGACATATCCCCGATAACACTTGTGCCACCGCTGTGGGGCTGGGGGAGGAGACGGCGGGATCAAAACAGACGGACCAGGTGGACCAGTGAGAACCGCACGCCCAAAAGAAATCGGTGCTGTGGCAAAGGGATTGAAAGTGACGGCGGGGGTGACATGCGGCGTGTGGCGCTGGTCCAGATCAGGGGAGTCGAAGCAGGAGTGATCGGGATCAGTGAACGACGAGGAAACCGCAGAGAGGCTGTCGGAGATGTGATCCTGGTCCGCCGCCACGGTGAGAGAGTCATTCGGGGGTGCAAGGGACTGGTCCGCAGCAATGAGGTTTAACGCCTGAACAAGAACTTCTGCAGAGCGCTTAGAAATCCTCATTCCGGCGAGAGCATTGGCCAGATAGGCTAATGAGAATTCAGTAACAATCGTAAAGCAGTAAGTAGACTTACTGGTTCCATCCTCTTCGCCACCTCGAATGTCCCCGACGGCCTGAGCAGACTCGGATTTGGTTGTGACGGTGGAAGTCTGAGAGTTGGGCATGAACGAGAATGAAGGCGCTGATGGGCGAGAAACGATGCATCACTCACATATTTATCCTTGGATAAGGTGCGAATCCTTACACGAATCAACAGCACATATGGCCTTGAGGCCGCGGTGAACCTGTTATCTGCCGAGTGATTCACTGCGCTGAGCACGGCCGAACAGAAGTACGCCACTGACCAAAGTATGCCACCAACCGAAGTACACTGAGGACCTGTGTCCAGCATGTCCAGCGATTGGCTCAGCCTCCGTGCTGCGAGGATGACCTTAGCACCGTGGCAACGGAGGTAAAGTGGTGCCCGTGTCATCACACTTACTCGACAATGGCCCCAAGAAAACACGCAGCGCGTCCCTCGCGCAAACGCCAAAAGGTCTACATGTACACACTTGATCAGAGTGATGAAGGTAGAAATGAGAATCAAGGACAATCTTACTTCGAGCACACAAGTTATCACGTATCTGAAAATACTCTGAAGGTCAACACAGAGGCGCTGGAACTACAGGATGGTACAACCGTTGGAATTGAGCTCCCAGTTGCTTCGTCACAGGGCCGTCAGGACTTTGATATGCTCCAACAAGAGGAGGGAATTTGCTTCGAGGTATTTGCAGATGGCTCAACCACAATACAACCCAGGCCTGAGACCGGAGATACCAATGGAGAGCCTGAGGAGGATGAACAAGTAAGATCCGACGAGCATGGTCCTCTGGAGAACACAAAGCGTAAACAATATGCCAGCGTAAGTTTGAATGCTCACCTGTCTCGTCTGCCTGCATTCTGAGCCTGGCCATAGGATCAACCACTCTTGACGTGGATGGCGCAGAGTCGTTCCATATTCCTGGATGAGCTTATCCGACACGAAGGGCGGGGGAGCTACATGGGTGATGTGGTCTGTTACAAGTGTAAAGGGAACGCGGGTACTTACCGATGCAATGATTGCTTCGGCCGTGAACTCTATTGCCGAGCCTGTGTTGTCCAAAATCATGCATCAGTTCCTATGCATCAAATCAAGGTTCGTTTACTGACCTTGTACCTCGTTTGATGCATTAGTGCACTGTCGCTAACTGATTTGTGTAAATATAGCAGTGGAATGGCACGTTCTTCGAAGCCGTTACTCTGAAAGTGCTGGGGCTTCGAGTGCAACTAGGACATGGACCCGGACAACAATGCATCAATCCCACACGCACAGAGAGCTTCACAGTGGTAGACAGTGGTGGCATCCACGAAATAGGACTGGACTTCTGTGGATGTGAAACTGCACAGACTCGTGTCAAACAACTTCTCCGTGCTCGCATGTTCCCTGCGACAGTGCAAGACCCACGTACTGCAGCAACGTTCGGCGTGCTCGAACAATTTCATCTCCTTTCTTTGGAGTCGAAGGTGTCCGCATACGAATTCTACCATGCCTTGAAACGCCGATCGGACAACACCGGTTTATGTGAGCCGAAGGTATGTTCATCCGAGTCCACTCCAGTCAGACTTATTCAGTTACTATTTGACGTCTTCAGGATCGTTATAAAGCCTTCCTGCGAATGATTCGAGAATGGCGGCACCTTAAGATGATGAAGCGTTCAGGAAGAGGTAATGTTCCTGATGGTATTGTGACGACCAAGCCGGGGGAATGTGCTATCTTGTGTCCAGCATGTCCCCAGCCCGGTATGAATTTACCGCTGGATTGGATGTCTGCAAATCCTGCACAGAGGTACGTCAACGATTGTACCTGGTTGGATGCCTAGCTCACCATTAGACAGCTGGCTTTATCGAGCGTTTCTTGCTATTGACGCGAATTTTCGTTTGAAGCGGAAAAATGTTTCCAGCGACAGCACAGATCCATCACTGGGAGATGGATGGGCGTATTTCGTGGAGGATGGACCTTACAAGGAGTATCTGAAGACCAGGACAGGCGAGAGGCAAGAGGTATGAGTTACGTGTGACAAGAAAAAACGAATCTGACTCATCGTCCTAACCATGTGCGACCAGAGAAGTACCTGCTCAGGCCACACCGCAGTCAATTTGGCAGACACAAAAGCCACACATGGACTGGCTGTGACGGGTCTGGGAACGATTGACTGTGCTCGTCATGGATTCAAGCTACCTCAAGGTGTCGGAAACTTGCAGAAGGGCGAAAAGTGAGTGGCGTTTGAAGCTATTCAGCTCGAAATTTCCTGCATCTGATGCTAGATCCAAGGTACATCAATATGGACTACTTTTTTTGCTCAGCAATGAAGACATACCGTGAACTCCCAATGCTATTCGTTTCGTATGACATCGCCTGTCAATGGAGCAAGAATCTGTGGGAACGGATGTCAAGAATGCCACCAAGCCTTCAAATCGACCACGAACGAAAGTCCTTCGAGTTCGGTGTTCCCAAGTTTCACCTCCCTGCCCACAGGGAGCCTTGTCAGGTTCGATACTCCATGAACTTGCTGCCGTTTGTAGGACGAACCGATGGTGAAGGCCCCGAGCGAGGATGGGCAAACATCAATCCCATAGCGTCGAGCACGAAGGAGATGGGGCCGGGTTCAAGGCAGGATACGCTGGACGATTTTTTTGGTGACTGGAACTGGAAGAAGACGGTCGGCATGCGTAAGCAGTGTCAGGCTGGTCGTAAAGACTCGGATGGACTGATGCATTACTTCCTACAGGTAACAATCTTTTAACAAAGATGAAGGAAGCCGTAAACGAGAAGGCTGAGCAGGCAATGATGCATCACGACTATCAGGCTGCACTCGATTGCAATGCAATCGCACAATGGTCGAAAATGGTCGAATCTTGGGAAACGGATCACAAGCAGACTAACCCATACGAGCGCCAAGGTGAAGGTTGGTAGACTATATTTCATACTTGCCAGTTATGTGGCTCACTTATCTGTACTAGTTTTGACACAGGCAAAGGTTCGACTCGAGCTGGCAATGGATGAAGCACAAGAGCTTCAAAACGGAAACAACGTCTCCATCCATACCGATATTTCGCCCAGTGACCTGATCAGCACCGGTATATATCTCGAGGAGCATCAGTGAGTACAAACGCAGCTGCGATCTATCATTCACTAATGCTCAATCAGGTGTCGCCTAGCCATAGATACGGCCACGACGGGATCAGGGCGGACTGATCTACAGGAAGCTAGGCTACAGCTACGTATGAATCTCCTACAGCGACGGATCGAAAGTTGGGCGTCAGCACAGATCCTCTACATGCCATTGGTGGCACGGCAACACGTCAAAGACCAAGAGAACCAGGCAAATCAAGCTGAGCCGCCCGTCAAGTCCCGCCCGGACACCTACAAGCTTTACCTCCCATCCGAACATCCCAGCATCGCCTCGACCTCACTCCAAAGAATTGAATGGAGGTTCCGTTATGCACAAGCTTTCGATGCACTCGAAGACATGCGACAGTTGCTACGACTGCGGGCTTACTTGGTTGAATTCAAGCGTCTGAATGTTCGGGGTCAAGGAGCAAACACGCGCGCACAAAACACGCTCAAAGGTATCAGCGCAAAGATCCAGATCACCGTTGCAAGATATCGCCGAGCACACGATGCGCTCACCGTCTTGGGCCGCATTTTGGGGAAGGTTGGGTGGGATACAGTGCTACGCAAGCTCAAGGAGGAGGACATCCGCGCGTTGAACGTCGGCACTGACGGACAGACGGAGGGACGGCGAACCATTTCCTGGATATGGCAGAGTATGCGCACATCGAGCAACGTCAATAACGAAGACTCAGAACTTCAGGAATGTACGTTTACTCCCTTTTCATTTGCCCGTGACTGTTGGTTCACATTTCTGGCGGTCTCTTGAAGCGTTGCGCATCGAATGGTGCAAGTCCCGTGCTAGAGTGAACAGGTGGACTGAGGAAGTCTCGTTGCTTATTGAGGAGATGAGACGTGTGCTCGCGTTTTTTGCCCAAAAAGCGAAATTTTGGCAAGAACATTCGTCCCAGCGGCACAGTGTGAGTGACGACCTTCGTGAAGGACTGAGTGCATATAGTGCTCGTCAAGCCTCCCTTTACAACGCGCTCAGAATTGCCTGCAAGGTGGATTGGCTTGGGCTGGATAGGGTGGAGGGCAAAAACTGTCCGGATCGTTCGGAAGGGACACCACGATGTACCTGAATGCTGTATATAGCTATAACTACGATACTTCTTTCCCTTTATATCACTGCCGACACTGGCAGTGGATTCTGTGTGGCTATTAGGAACAAAAATGCTGGCGATCACACTGCAATGGGCCGGAGCGGGCGGGCACATACCAAAAGGGGAATGGACTTGAAGGGGTACCCACTAAACACATCCGAGAATGGATGTATTGTGTTGCATCAAGGGAGTTCTGTGTTACATCAAGGGCCACAATGAGTGTTGCATAACACAAAAACCTGTAATGACAGATTGTGTTGCATCAAGTCTACAGCTACAGGTGCCTGCGCTTTGGTGTGGTGTTGGTTGCTATTCCTATGGCTCCGCGTTCCTCCGCCGCTGGGTCGTACTCTGGGGATGATTGCTGATCCCGGCTAGGAATGTCGTCTTTCAAATCAAGTCTTTCAACGTCTTCTTCAAGGGTAGGAAGAGTAGAAGGTTGGGAGCGCGCTGTGTGCGAACGAGTTTTGGGGGGCATGGAGGACGATGGTTGGTGGGGAGCGGTGCTCTCTGGTTGGGCATTTATACCCAGGTTTGCTTTGTCCACCTCTCGCGTGCCATTGTTATCTTCCGCTTGAGCTGCCCACAGTGCGAGGTCCACAGCCATAATGGTTGAATGTGGACAAAACCTAAAATGGTAAGCGACAAGTGCCGATCAATCGGCGATCAGCCCCCATTTCACGCGTCGGGGGCAAAGCAAAAGTGTGCATCACAAGTCAACCGGACTTGTCTGGGTACTTGCACGTGCTGATATGCCGCCCGCTGGACCTACCACTCAGTTTCAAAGCCCCATTTTATGACGTGACACTTGCTGTGTGTCCCTAGCACTGGCACGTACGGTGGTGATCGTGTCTTTCTAATTTTGCATTTCTGGCATTGTTCTGAAACGGGGGGGGGGGTATTTCGCGTACGATACAGCATCTACGCTAGTCAAACAATCCCGTCCGCCGTCCGGGTTGCAACAATCAAGTCTATGTACAGTACCAATCGAGAGAGCCTCGAGTTAAACTGGGCACGTACCAGGTACAAGTACAGTCGGTCAATGAGGCGAGTTACGATCCAATTAACTTCTGTTGACGGTTTCTCTAGGTCCCACTCACGAGATCCAATTTCAAGCACCCCGTTTTTTTAGATGCTGTGCGTAATTCCCAACTCGGAGTCCAAAAACTCGCTGTGGATAACCGTGTCATACTCTGAGAACGTGTCTTTGGTAAGGTTTACATCTCTTTTCCAGGTGGAGATATTTGCTTCGCGTATCATACAGCTTCCACCTGCGAGTCACATCAAGCGTCCCATAAATGGTAGGGTTGTCCCAAACACTCTGACTCGATGCCATCAAAAGTCATTTCATTTGTGCTGGTATCCGGTCCATCTTGGTGCTGGAAAACCCCATGACCTCTAGGCTCGACGGATATGCGCAGGGCTACTACTCGATCGTGTTACTATTCGTCGGAATGACTTGAGCTAGTCAGAAATCGATTCCAATGGATGTACGGGAAGATTACCTCGGCGGCACGATCACTGGCAGCGAGAACAGCGTGATTTGGCCGGTGGGTATCTTGTCGGCGTTGAACTCTTGCTCCTCCAGATCCTCAACCATTGGTAACCTAAAAGGAGAGTCTAGGCTAGGGTAGAGTCCATATCTTACTTCGACGCTCCCATACTCTGCATCCCTTTTGGCGAGGGTGAGAACAGCGAAATAGTGCTCCCTGTCAGCAAAGAAGGGCTCCGGGGGAAATATGAGCTGTCGTCCGCTTTCGAGTCCGTTACTATCCTGGGCGGGGCATTGTCAGCACCCAGCACAATGGCTCCTACGAGTGGGAAGTGCTTCTTCGTAGACACCCATGTCTTTGCGATGTTGGCCTCGGAAAATAGATGTGCGTCTCGAGCACCGTTGGAATGACGGAAGTGATGTAAGCTGTCTGCAGTCCCGTCGAAGATAATGCCGATGATCGCGAATTTAACACGGGACTGCGGAATGTATGACTCGCTTTTTGATGACGTCCCCTTTTGCAGGTGCTCTTGCTGGAGTGTTGGGCGTGCTAGAATCATCGATGTCAATCGAGTCGATTATCTTCGGCGTTTCGTGCAGAGCTCTTGCCACCGCTGAGCGCTAGGGAGGATACAAGCGGGAGTGTCTGAAAACATAAACCTGTTCGTGAGTGTCACAGAAACCATAGACTCTGGGACAGTACCGAGTCACTCGGCGAGAATTTTATCGGACGCATGAACAAACGTCAAAACCACGGTAACACAACAAACTGACATACTCTACATTTGATCATCGGCTCGTCAGAGGGGAATAAGTGAACATCACAGGTCAACCTGGGGGCACTCTAATCGAGTAAGGTATACGTCGTTCTTGAACACTGAACAGTCGTTGCTCGAGAATCGAGACCGATCAGAGATACTGGGATTCCGCGAGCGACTGCCCACAGTGGGCTTCCAGCTGTCCCAGACACCTGGAGAAGGAGGAGTACGAGCATGTTCTTCATCATAAGCAGTGAGTTGTTCATCGCGCGACTCGTGGAGCTCGCGCAACTCCCACTTCCCCGCCACGCTATCGCTTTCCTTCTTCCACTTGTGGATGTACTCGATCCAGTCGGTATCGTCGACGACGACCGTGTCATCAGTGATGGAGGAGGAATCGTCCTCTTCCGGTGGCCTGAAGGGAAAAACAGCCTGTTGCTGTCCACCGGCATATCGGTCTGCCGCGCCCTGGCTGCCCTGTCCCTGAGAACGCGATGCACTCCTGAGACCTTCGCGTTTTGGAGGAGGGCCATGTTGGGAGCGATCATCCTGCCCGCCTTCAGATGGGGGACGAGTCTGTTTCGATGTTCCAATGAGATTGCGGTAGTTGTCAGGTATGTCCACGTTCGTCCATGCTCTGTACAGACGTAGTATGTCGTTCACCATATGGAGCGCATTGTCCTCGCGGAGAACCATCTGCTCGAGAGTGGACACTATAAGGGTGTCGTCTGGCGACGAGTCTGCCAGTTTTTGACCAGTGTTAAAAATGACGAATTGCGGATGAATGTGGCTCTTGAGAAGGCCGAGATCGGCGAAAGGTGGAAAAAGAGTCTGGTGATTATTCTCATTGACGTCCGGGAAACGGCAGATCGGTTCCTCCAGAGTCGGCGAGGGAAGGAAGTAGTACCGATAAGTCTCCTCTACGAATAGCTAAACGAGCTTCAGTCAGTGTCACAAGTGACTTGAAAACTTGGATGCGAAGACCTTTGCGAGATCCTTTCGTTTACACTTTTCTTTCAGGTAAATTTGACTCAACTCTCTCACAATCTTGCCTTCGGGAACCAGCATCCATTCTGAGTTGTCGAAGAGATGATGCCAGTCAGCTCGCACTATAACGACCGCCAGCGACAGACTTTGAATACGCCAAAATATACACACAAGGTAACAAATTACGCTTTGAGTTGACGCTGAGTTGAAGATACCCTTCCTCCCAGACGTACTCCAATTTCGTCAGCTTCAAAACAAACTTGGTAAGCAATGATTTGGGTAAGATCTAGATACACAAACCGTTTCATGATCAGTGGCTCTGGCTACAAGGTGGCATAACTCGACCGGCTTTGGCCGATTGGTGACTAGACAACGATCTCCATGGGGATCGGCCTTGGGTGCCTCTTCCCTTTGCTTAGCACTAACGGTGGATCCCATCTTGGCGTGGTATTTGTTGCTATTCCTTCGGCTTCGCGGTAGATGGTCGAGAGCGAGCTGTCTGCGAATGAGGTTTGGGTGGCATGGACTCGGAGGACTCCGGAGCGGCGCTCTCTGGTTGAA
>JBBPJP010000518.1:0-20294 GCA_038088775.1 Boletus barrowsii | reverse complement strand
TCGTCAATGAATCAGTGACAACACGGACATCGAGCAACGGACCTGGTTCGCTGCTGAGATAACAGACCAAGCCAGCGACGTGTATGAATGGATCTGTGCGGCATTCAGACCCTGAGGAAGTCGAGACACTGGACACAAAGTACCTGTGCGATACCAGTCACAATCTTGTTAAAGAGCTCCATCTTCTGCAACAGAACGTCACATGTAGTCTCGAAGGTCTGCGTACCTGCGACGTCAAAACTTGGTGCCGTCTGCAACCGAGTTTAGTAGGAGCGCCAGTGGCGTGCTCAAGGACGGACCGTTGAGCTCAGTCGATGCATTCAACTTGGCAGACTTCACGACCACAGCGGGCAAACAAGGTTCCGGCTGGTGTTAGCTCGTACGTTTTCTCCATCCATTCTCTCTGGCTTGGACGCAGATCGCTGAACAACCCTACGTGGTCGTTTACAGGGCTTCAACATCAAGAGCAAGACGCTCAAGATCGGCGTGATGACGGCCAATCACACAGAAGGAAAGAAAAAATATATGGGTCCTGCCAGTAGGAGGCGAGAGGAGAATTCTTCATCATGACCTGTTTGTACCGCGAAAGAACGTACAGGGCATTTCATTAAGAAAAAAAAATAAGAACACGTCGAGTGCAGACCATATTTGGTACGCGCCGAGATGTGGAGAGGACCGTTGTAAATGGGTACTATGAGTCCTTGTGTTGTTGATGGGCGAAACAACGACCAGCACATCGCGCGGTAATGGGGCCGATCGGAGCAGAATAAAGGGAAAGTAGGGAAAGCACGCGGCTGAAATCGCTCAGCTCCCCAAGGCGCTCGAAACGAGTGAGGAAGGAGTACGCGAAGTTGCTGAGATGACCTGGCTTGCCAGGGCGACCGTCAGGGGTGAGGTCGGGGGAATCCCTGTGCATCAAAATTGCGTGCTGCAGATCACTCAGTTCCTCGAGGCACTGGAAACGAGCGAGGAAGGAGCTCGCAAGGTTGTTGAGACGAACCGGCTTGTGAGGGCGACTATGAGAGGTGAGGTCAACAGAAATGCGTGCTCCAGATCGCTTAGTTCTCCGAGGCGATTGAACCGATATGATAATGCGAAGCCAAAAAAAAAAGTTAAGATTCCTCAGTCCTACCAGAAGTACCGGTAACCGGAATAGACCTGATCAATTCCTCCAGAAGTGCAATTGCTTCTTCCATGTCGGCTATATCTCCGAACCCTTCGTAGCGATCCAACAATTGCTCGCTTAATATCTATGGGCATGGAATGAAAAGAAAAGGTCAACAACAACGTGACATACGTACTGTAGCAAGTAATGTCTGAAGACTTGAAACGTGCGGTGGACGAAATTGGAGTGCACCGGAAAAAAGGAAGTAAGAAAGCTTGAGAGATATCGTCGATGAGCGTCCATTATTCAGGAACGATGTAGAAGAGACTCGCTCGATGCCGGCTGGCCTCGACGGAAGCAACAGACTCGGAGTTCGGGGAACCTCAAAGAGAGTTGGTAATTCTGTTTACACTCGGTTTCAGCCACGTCACATGTATCATTAAAAAATGGATTCACAAGACGAACCAACCGAGGACATTGGGAACGGTCGTCATCCCTGCTTGCTCCCGTCACGGGGTGTGGATTGGGGAAGGAGATGCTAGCATTGATTACACGAAAGCTGAATCACCCCAAAATGAGGGAGGCGCGGGGGGGAGAATGGATCCTGGGGATTCTTGCCTTGACCAGACACGACTGGTTGATCTCCTCCCGGAGACAAAGTGTTCAGCGAACGAGAGCGACAGCGGAGAAGCTGTGGTCTTGCCCCACGTCCGTATCATCCACTCTGCTCGCAAAACTGCAAAAATGGGAGTCTGGCGCATTTGGCGACTGCGATGACCGGTCGTCCCCGACAGCCAACTTGAAGGCCCGACATGTCTCGGGAAGCTTAGCGTAAGGAATGGCGTATTGATACACACCCTTCGCGCTAGGGCTCTGTGAATTTTGCGTGTAAAGTTGAGTGAATTTACCGTCAAGATCAGGCGGGGTGATTATGATGGGTGAATTTGAGTGAATTTGAAGGGGGCCAATCCTAAGTCAAACATTGATATGGGTATGTATGACGGACGCGGGCTATGACGGACGCGGGCGGACACAACTTTTTTGGGCATTCCTATTATCCTTTTTCGTTCTCGTTTCCACTTTACTCTTTCGCTTCTGCTTCCACGTTTTGTTTTTGCTTTCGTTTTCGTTTTCGTTTTGCGTTTTCGTGGCAGTCCAACTATAGTTGTAGGGGTGTAAGTACTTATCGGACATTGAAATGGACTTACCTTTTAAGGTAGGTACTTACCACAGTTTTCGCTCGCTCACGCAGTGTTTTTTTTTTTTCTACGCACTGCGCGCGAATTAATTCAATTAATTTTCAGCATGGTTGGACTGCCGTTGTTTTTCGTTTTCGAACGAGTCACGTGATACATCCCGTGTGACATATGTCACATGACCACCCATGATGTATGGCCGACACTAATTACTGAGTAAGTGCTACTGCACTGGCTAATGCCTGAATCCAAAGCAGGCAACGAGACTCCATGTCTGCCTGTGTGTGTTCGAGGAGTGGTTGGAGATGGAGGGTAAACTTCTGCAGTTGTGTTTGATTGAAGGGACAGGTCGTGTCGGGAACTTCAATATGAGAGAGTTGATCAGGTTGATTCAAGACGAACAGATTGCCGTTATGATGATCTTGACCATGCTCCATGTTGGTATCATGGTGAGAATGGATGTGGTGGTTTTCGAGGTCTTCCCAGTCAATCCCATACTTTTTTGATGTCACCAATATTGTTGTCAGATGGATGAATACTGTGTTGCCCTTGTTCAATCACACCCTCCACAAACATGGCATGTGGAGAGAGATGATGATCGCCTCGCTGCTGGATGACGTGGTAATTCCATGTAGCAGCCCACTGCTCTGCTTCCTCATTGATCATGGGCAGAAAGAGCCCATGTAACAACCAGATGTGGGCTTGGTTATTGATATCAAGCCCGTCCGAAGCTTCAAGGGTTTGAAAGAACTGTTTCCATTTGAGACCTAGCCCACTTGTTACATCGACCCATAAGCGTTCGATTCGAATATTGTGAACACTCCTGCAGTGTACATCAAGCTTATATTCTGGAATGTAGCATGTATCCGAGTCCTTACCGCCCCCAGATATAGGAACCCCGCTCTACACCTCTAACCTCTTCCATTCGAGCAGCGACCAGCAAATTCTCAGTGCCGTGGTCACCACGCACACGACTTGGATAGCCATGGACAGTGGCAATATCATCAAACAGTTCCAAGATTGTTTCCGCACGGTTGTTGTTCGAGGCACGGATTCCAAGGACGAAATGTTTTCAGAACCGAGGAGGTTACCCGCGGGTTAGACTAAGTCGTGCGGCCACATCAATGATGACGATGTGGTGATCGTATTGTCGCGATCGCTACAGTCATTGTTGTCGCATTGCCCATGTCCACATCCTCTGTCTTCAACCTCGTCACGTCAACAACGACATCGTGGTGATCGCATTGTCGCTATTGCTATGTTGTCGTTGTCGTCGCATTGTCCACGTCCACGCCATTCACCACCTTGTCTTCGTCTTTGTCCTTGCCACATCGACAACTGTTGTCCACTACCAGGTGAGGGCGAGGGAGGAAGGAAACGGTGACACAACACATGCAATCATGCACGTTGTACCGTCGTTTCCGTACCCTCTCGCCAAAGGAGGGCAAGGACGTGTGATATGGTGCTCGTGCGACGGCGCGTGAGTGAGGTGAGCGACAGTAACAGTTTCCGTGACTTACCTTGTCTTCGTCTTCGTCACCCCCTCACGTCCTCCCCTCGTCCAGTTGGTCATGCCAGCTGTCGTCAGCATCACATCATTGTCGAAACGAAAACGAAAACGAAAACCAAGACGAAAACACAATGATTATGTGAACCGAAAACGAAAAACAAAGACAAAATTGTTTTGTCCGCTCCCGCCCGAGGCTCATAGGTATGTGTTTTGCCGTGGCACGGGCATAGCACCGTCGCGACGGTTGTACTATTGTCATTGTCAGCAAAGAGTCCGTCGTGAGTCCTCCGAGTCCTCCAATCCGAGTCACAGTCTCCTCTCCTCTTCAAGTCGTTTTTTGTTCTCTTTTTTTTTTTTGCCTTTGTTCTGTCTGTGTCAGGCACTTTCCCGCCCGCCTTCTCTCTTTCCCGTCTCGTCGACGAACGTCCTGTTCACCTCCTTTTCCGTTCCCTCTCGTCGCTCGTCGCTTCTCGCTTCCTTTTGTTCTCTCCTCTCGTTGTTCTGTTTTTGTTCTGTTCTATTTTTTTTCGCCTTTGTCTGTCAGACGCTTTCCCGCCCGCCTCCTCTTTCCCGTCTCGTCGATGAACGTTCCGTTCACCTCCTTTTCCATTCCCTGTCGTCGCTTCTCGCTTCCTCTTGTTCTCGTCCGTTTCTCTGTGCGCACACTCCGAGTCAGCGCTGGTAGTAGGTAGCATAATGATTGATTGGTTCGCGCGCCCGTGTATCGACCGTATCTACACGAATGCTCATTCCGTTGGACCGTTTGCGACCGTTCCGTGGGAACCCTGGGAATGACGAATCTCCCCGGAACAGGGCCCCCCTGATCACGCCTGTGAAGGTTCGATCCAAAATTGTGTGTAGTCTGCGCGAGAGCGAAGCGAGGTGGCGCTCGGCTTCTCTGCTCATCGCCACCTCCTTCGCTCAGGCAGCACGCTGCGCTGCTCTTTTTCGTCGTTTTTCTGCAGCCAAATCCACATTCAGCAAGTCATCAGTCCCATTTTATCTCATCATAAGTGGCCTGCACCAAGACTTTCGCGATTGAAGGATTAAGACTGACGAGGACAGTAGCTTTAGTGCTTCAACCATAAACATACCTGCCTCATCCAGGACCAGGAGAAAGAGGACCGTGCCCAAGCAACGAAGGAGGATGACGGCTCGCCCTTCGAGAAGAGCCCAAAAGCACGGAGCCATCAAGTGATCAACAATCTGCGCAAGGACAAATACATACCCTCGTACTATTTCACCAAGAAGGGTAGTCGCAATGTCTAGGAACTGGCTCCATCTGGCAATCCATCGCACAGCAAATGTCACAACGCAGCAGAACTGGCCCATAGAACGCATCAACTAGCCCCAAGACGCAAGTCTTCCGGCAGGCCATGAAGGGCCATGACTCTCACCACGGAGTGCAAAAACGGCGAGCGGACCCGCATGCTGCTACACCAAAAGAAATGTCAAGACACGACCTTGAATGCGCAAATTGGAACATTCAGGAGGGCTCGCCCGCCCTCCCTCCCTCGCATGCAGAACGCTCCTACGTGACCACGTTCAAACATGAGATAACTGTTTGGCTGCCTGGCGTATCGTCAGCCTCCCCCCACTTAGGCAAATGCTTGCCCTGTGCCTACCCTCCAAAATCTCATCCCGAACACGTATGCGGAACGCTCCCATGCGACCATGTTCTGGATGAGGAATAACTTCTTCAAACCAATAGGCATCTTGCCATCTTGCTGTCCATCCTGAACCCGCACGCGGGAATACTCCCATGCGAACACGTTCAGGATGAGGAACGAGCTATTGGGCAACAGGCGTGTCGTCATCTCGCCGCCCATCCTGAACCCGCACGCGGGAATACTCCCATGCGAACACGTTCAGGATGAAGAATGAACCGTTTAACAACAGGCGTGTCGTCATCTCGCCACCCATCCTGAACTGCATGCGGGAATGCTCCCATACTCCCATATTCAGGATGAGGTATAACTACGCAATCAACAGATATCCGCCTTCTAGCCACCATCCGAACCCGCACGCGGAATGCTCCCATGCGACCACGTTCAGGATGAGGAACGACTGCTTACCAATAGACGGTCACCACGACGCCGTCTCACCGCCTATCCTGCATGCCAAATGCTCTCATGCGAATACATTCGGGGTAAAAATAAGCTACCTACTAACAATGGGCATATCGCCATCTCGCTGCCCACCCTGAAACCGCACGCGAAATGCCCACATTCAAAACATTCCGGATGAGGAATGACCACTCTACCAATGGGCGTTTCATCATCTCGTCACCCATCCCGAACATACACGCCGGAACACTCCCATGTAAACACGTTTGGAATGAGGAATGACGACTTAACCAATAGGTCATTTGCCATCCCATGTGGAATGCTCCCAGGCGACTGCATTCGGGATGACTACTTAACCAACAGACATGTCGCCACCTTTCGACACCCTCTACAAATGAATCAGTGAAACCTGCCACTCTCGTATCACAGGTGGCAGTCTTGGGCTGGCAGCTATCCTCGAACGCAAGCTCGCAAGGCTCCTGCTATGAACGCCTCATAATGCGGAGGCCTGGAAACACATGCTTCACCAAGCCCTCCCCTCGGAGTGCACGGATACGACATTAGCGTACCTTCGTCACAGTTTTCATCATGCACGTACAATTCCAATCTATCTTCTATTCCATCTATCAGATCCAGTTTAACAGACCATTGCACATGGAAACAACAACGTTTAGATATCACCCAAACCCGAGCCATCCCGGCCATTTTGATGATGTAAACAGAACTCACCTGATAGTACACTACCACACTTTGAGTCTGAACGAGGTCCATCAACGTGCTACCCCCAACTCCCACCGCGTCCCCTTCAACTTATAACACACACAAGAATGACATCGGCGTCGACGCGACGTGTCATCAACGCACACAACGATACATATGTACTAATATTGCCAACACCTTCCCCCCCCATCCTTGGGTGCGTCGGCATTGAGGGTATGACGGCGGCACAGAGACGCCCATACCAGCGCATGTCGAATGAACAACCCAATGGATCTACCTTGTTCTCAAACCCAAATGGTCCCACAGGCATCCGAGACGCAATTCGAGCAATTGAGCACCACCTCTCGAGAGGCATTCCTCCTGAGATTGTCATGGTCCGACAGGATCGTTTTTTGATGGGCTCAAGGGCCTGAATCATACCCTTAGTTTGTGTGGGCCCAGGCTCGACAGAATCACGACTGAGGCCTAGGCCCTGCCAAGCCATGAAAGGGGGCCCGGCCCGGCTCGGATAAGGGTGAGGGTGAGGGTCGGATGATGCAGGCGAGAGGGCGAGTGACGGGTGCAGCGAATAGCACCAGCAGCGAGTCCAGACAGCCCACGCTGAAGTCGTTCGCTACAGACGAGCCAAGTCAGCACTGAGAGCAACCCACAAAAGACCCGGACGACTCATATGTGCCACCTAAGCTACCAGTCGAACCTGAGACGCATCGCGAAGCGTCAACTAAGGGAGCGCAAGGGCAGAAGCACGATCAATAACGGCTGACAATGATAACGATCAGTGTCACGAAACCGAAGTTGAAGACTCAACAGACAAGCCCCAGTTGCCACCTAAACCACCCAACAAGTCGCGAGCCACACGAGCAAACCCCCAAGAGTTGAGCTTGAGGGGGGAGGGAGAAAGAGACCCGAGCTCGGAAAGAACACGTACCGGAAATTAAACGGACGTAACCGGAGTGTCGGGGAGCATCGAATGTTGTCATGAACGAATTGAAGAAGCTGCTAAACGCGTCAGAACACGAGCGCGAACGCCCAAAGACAAAGGAACAGGGGACTTAACAGGAAGGACGCAAGTTGAGCCAGTCGATCCGGGAGACAATGGGGACACATCGACAGTGTCAGGATGCAATGAGGACCCTAGAAACAGGTCAAATAACCTGAAACACACGTCAGAACGCGAACGCGAACACTTGGAGCGAAGCGTTGAGCAGAACTCGCCCGAGGGGGCTCAAATTGAGCCAACCGAGCCGGGACGCAAAGCGGCGTGCAAGGCGGTTTCCACAGCAATCCAAAACGTCCAGAGGATGAGAAGAACGAGCAAGACGTCGAAGCGAACGCGCAGAGTCGAGGTAGAGGCCCAGGAGGCCACATAGACGTCCAGGAGGCGAATGGAGACGTCAAGTGCGAACCGAAGCGCGGAAGAGACGCGGATGGCATCCATATGGATGCGAATGGGATGAAAAGGGTTCCGCAACGAGTGCGGTGCGCCGTGACTCGAAACGAGTCGAAACGGATGCGCTAGCTAAACACCAACACGAAAAGCGCAAGCCCTCGAAAGCGGACGTACCTTAGGTGTCCAAACCATCCACCCACCATCCAAAATCTCCTACTAACCACGTAAAGCCACCGCGTTGTCAAGGACGACTAAAATCGCGACCTAGAAGCTTTAGTCACGCTAGAACGACTCACCAAGTCATCAAACCGCGTCGAGGCCGAATCGGGTGAATCGGACACCTGGCACACCTTGTATATGGACTATATGCGAGAGAGAAGCGTCTCCGGGGCACGATACGCAAAGATGGCAGCACAAGAAGCCGATTGAGGCCACCGCGCGCACTTGGACAGCACGACTTGCCATATATAGACATCGCGCGAGTGATATGCGGATATGATACATTCTCCGGGCACCCCTGGACCCGCAAGGATCCTGCGAGTAGGACATTGTGTTTACGATTTGGTCGCACACGCCAGGTTTTTCCACCCCGTTAACCTTTAGGACTAGTAATCGTAACGAAATGGTTCCCAAACCCTGTCGAGTCATACGCAGTAGGAGAAGTGGAAGGAAAAGGGGCAAGCGCGCATTAATACAGACATGGACGGGTTCACAGAGGTACGTCTCGTTTGCCTTCATCGGTCGGTATCACTAACCAACTGTCCAGGCCAGTGCATACGAAATCGATGCAATGCAGAAAGCCATGAAGGACGCCAGGCGTGTCTCAGGTCATCTCTCAAGAATACTGTTTTCTTATAGACTTTGCAGTGAGGGCTCGACGCGTCCTATTGCGCCTCCGTGACAAGGCCCAGGCAGAGGTGAGCCCATCCTGACGTTTCGATTGCGTATGTATAATACATTACAGATGGACGAACTTCACTTCTCGGTCGTCCCAAACGTGGCAAAGCAAATCAAACCATCCGGACCGAGAGTCTTTTGAAGCGCCAGCATGCGTCTTGGTCAATCTTCTTGTGCACACAACTCACGTGGACTGATCTCAGGTGACAAGTCGTGGCTCGAGAGATATATTTGGCATGCCAAGAGGGTAAAGATGCGGACCATGTGGGAGTGTCGACTCGTATGTCTTGTCTGCTACTTCTTTATGTACCGCTTGAAGAAATCTCCCCCCAGACCGAGACTCCTACTGAAAAGGCTTTCCCACCGTCACACCGCGCCTCGATCCACGGTTCCAACCGCTCCTCCACGGCGCTCGCATGATCCCTGGAATGAAGTAGTTCGTGTTATCTACCTGACTCGTGTCCCGCTACTGACACGCTCTGAAGATGATTTTGAATCACTCCGCACCTCGGCTTCGTACGTCCTAGACCCACGCAAGAAGGATCCACAGAAACATGCAGAGATTGAGATTGCCGATCTGAGTCGTTATCCCCTGCTGGAAACGACGACAGGCAGGACTTGAAGATGGTTTGGGAATAAGACCGAAGATATCAACATGTCTCTCACATTCACTGATCCATAGTTCTGGGATCCGTTGACGGATCTGCAAACTCCTGCAGTGTACCACGTGGAATGGCGATTGGGCTCAAAGTTCTCGATTCGTGCGTCTCAGGTATGCTTGCCCAATGTCCGATGCGATGATTTAACGTCTGCTGTTCGCAGGTTCCCTCCAAGCAAAGCAAAACCCCGTCCTCCCAATGTGACTCAACCATTTACCCGGCCTTCATGTTTCTCATTGTACTTATGGTGCAGAGTAAGCTCTGGGACAACAGAGAAGCAAGGATCCCTACCAATGCTCCCCTTCTTTGTCACGTTCATTCTACTCTGATTCCACAGGTACGTTGTACGCAAGGCAGCGATCTTCGCTTGAGTAACAACTTATTGTATAGGTGTTCATGTAGAGGCGAGACTTGCTGCCAACCTTTCTTTGTTGGTCGCAGCTCTGGAGATTGACACATTTGGGGCTCGGAAGCATCTTTCTCATAGTGACGCCAAGCACCATGCAGCTCGCAAGTCACCCTTTCCTAGTACCGCTACTGTTCATCTCCCTCCGTTTCTCGCTGTAATTTCGCCCTGCATTCATTCCCTATCGTTCACAGAATATACAATCAACCGTGCACAATACACGAGGACGCACCTCGGTGCGGACCTACTTTCCGTCTGCGAGGATGGTTAGAGTGGCAGCGAGGGATCTTGTTACTGGCGAACTTGAAGCTGCCACTACGCAAATTGAAGCATTTCGCCTTCTCATCCTCGCGGTTGCTGGAGTAGGGCAAACTCCTTCTCGCTTTTGCATGGGCTTTCCTTGTCGCAGTCTTGTTACGCGAACCTATCACAGTCCCTTATCTCGTCGCGTGCCTCATGTATCAGAGACCTTTCGAGACAACACTGGTCGTTACACTCATCGGGACGTTCTTGTCGGTGGCGACCACTGCGTATGTCCATTCCTCCAACATGCAAAGAACTCCTGTCTCGTATTTGCTTTTCTATCGCTCTCAAGGAAGCATTGCGACGCAGCCTACTTCATTGATCAACGCTCAACCTCGCTGGTGGCATCACTCTTTCTAGATTCTTGATAGGCGATTGGGAACACGCTCGTCGCAGACGACCCCCAGCAAGCAGGCGAACTGTATCGCACCCTGTACTTCGAGGCGTTAACGCGTCGTCACGCTCGCGGGCCAGCTGATCGATTCGTCTGCTACAATGTCTGGGTGGGGACCATGTCGTGCATGGGGGATGAGCTCCAAGTTAGCGGTGGAATATATGTGGTTTAAATTGACTGAGAAAATACATCATCCACAAATGATCTTCACAACCTCATTCCTAGTCACCGACATAATGCTCGCAAAACCTAGACGCCTGCTGTACATAATAGTAGGGAGATAACAACCAGATGACTATACCTATGTAGTCAATATAGCCCAATGTTACCCTTTTTTGCTGAAGTTGTCCTGTTGTCACCAAGCCTTTAACCTCATTCAGTTCAACTCCCTCCTGCTGCCCGCTGTGCTAGCTTGTGAATGTCTCCATCTGGGCAACACACATCGCAGGGCACCTGATTGAGTATTTGTCTGCACTCTTTTGCCAGGCATTTTCCGTCCATGTACTCCATCGCCTGATAGACCTTGCACCGGTCACCATGCAATAGTTGATCCAGTTGCCAATGCATGTCAACTTCTGTGCAATGACTTGGGGTTGACAGGCCCGGTTTTCCTGTGGTGGTGAAGAACACGTGGGACTCTATTCCATCCCTACCAGCTCGCCCTGTCGCTTGTAACACGGACAGAAGACTATACTTCGGTAAGTGGATCACGACAAATCTGATGTTGGGTCTGTCGACCCCCACTCCAAACGCTGAGGTGCACGCCATCATGTTGCTCTTGCCATTTTCCCATTGTTGCATGTTGAATTCTTTGCCATGTTGGTCCTTTGGAAGCTTGCTGTGAAAGACAGGGCACTGGTTTTCTGCGGAAAACCGTTCAGCCTGTTCACACGAGTTGAAAAATATAAGCATTCGTTCCCTCTCCTTCAACCTCTTGGCAAGGGTGTGAACCAAGTTTCGAAGGCCTGTCTTTCCCCCAATGAGAATGGTGTGTAGCCCAATCTCCTGTCGGTTCGTTGGTGACCGAATGAAAGCGGTGTTCTCTGGTGTCAAAGTATACGGGTCCAGCAGCTTTTGTTGCAGCGCAGGAGGGGCCGTGGCCGAGAGCAGATACAGTGGCATGTCCTGGTCGGATGCCCAGCGTGCAAGCCTCTTCCAACTGGCAACACGATCTGGCGGGCAGGAAAGCGTGTCGTGATGTTCGTCGATGAACACGGCAGTAAATTTCAGGGCATCCTTCTTAAGCAACTGGCTGTCACAACGGATTAACATTTTCTCCTAACTGAACTGGAATAGCTGAGGATAAGAGAGACTGACTCGCTAAATGTTCGGCTCCCAACATGCTCAACCTGAGCGAAGAGGATTTGAACAACCTGAGGAATGTCCCCAACGCCGTACTTGACTGCGTGAAGACCGTGCCTTTTTGCGAGCTCGAATTGTTGGTCCAGGAGTACTGTGAAAGGACAAACAACGATGAATCGTGCCTCCGGATCTAGCAGAAGAGGTGTAAGCCACAACATGCTTTTGCCTCCACCTGTCCGCATGGTGATCAAACCATCCTGTCGCTTTCGCATCACCAAGAGGATGGCCTCCATCTGTGACTGGCTCTTCTCACGCGCAGTCGGGTCCTGTAGCAGCTGTCGAAGGGCACCTCTGATATTTTCCCGGAGCAAGTCATCTTTTGCTTGATCACGAAACCGGATGTTTTCTACTAGGAGATTCCTGGCTGTGTCACCTGGCAGCTCCTCTTGCACGCAATCAACCTCGTCAAGCCGCGCCCTCTTTTGTGGTCGTGAGACCATTGCTTCCCCGGGAGTAACAAACGCAGGCTTGGCAGTTCTCTTTGTCTGCTTGAGAAGTGGCGTGGGCGGGGTGGAGTCGAAGGTGGCTAAATGAACCGGCTCTTTTGTGAAGGAAGAAGGCTTCTCAGAGTCGATCGTTTCATCGTTGAAGTAAAGTGTTGCATCAGCCGCCTGAAAACCGTGACCCGTAGCGGGTGATGTTTCTCCCCCCAAGGTCACAAGCTTTTTGATGTTATCAGCCGTCAAGCCGACGGCCGCAAGTCTGCTCATAACAACGTCAGCCACCATGTCAGAGACCTGAGCGGCTAGCTCTTTTGCATCGAAACGCTTCTCAGAGGTAGCAATCATCCCCCTAGTTCGCACTGGCTCAGGAGGCTTCTGAGGTCCCATGCCCAGCAGGCTGGACCACTCTTTGGCCAACCAGCGATGCCGAGCCAGGCTGCTGGGGGAAAGGCGGGGTACTGCACCCTGAATCAGAGCGTAGTGAGCCAGGTCCACTTCGGTGGAATGATCGGCAGCCTCTGCCAGGAGATCTTCGCCACCCACAGGAAACATCTCATCGGGAGAAATGAACTCCCGCCCAAGGGTTATCATTCCTTGGCGGAGATCACTTGCGCCCCATGCGCATTGAAAAAGTTCTCGGTTACGCCTTTTTACTGTGTCGTAGAAAGCCTCGGGCGTGATTCTGACTCCGTTCTCGACACAAAGGTAACTGAAGATCGTGGAGGTCAGACCTTCAAACAAAAATAGCCGACACAGCCATGAAAATGAAAGCTTACGTGCGGTACAACGAGCGGGACTCTTCGCCGTAAATGATCCCAGCCAGGACGGCATGTGCCTCTCTCTGCCCACTACCCAAGAGCACCAGCAGAAGATCCCATAGCGGCTCAGCTAAGAACGCAGGGATACAATTATCCCTCCCCTTTAGGTGTGTCGTTTTGCTGTATCTGCCAAGGAACATGGCCTCCTTTCCTTGGAAGATTAGGTTACGGGGCCTGTCAGCGTTGCACAGCTGGATCTGCAGGAACTGCCTGACACGAGTGGACAGCTGTGTGCCAATGAAAAGCGCGTAGATGACATTTGCCCACATCTTGTCTGAACAACGAAGAAACTCCTTGATCGCTGTTCCCTCCCAGTTCCAACAGCCATTTCCCGAGAACGAGCCAAGCTTCCAGTTTTGAATTGCTGACAACAAGAAGTCATGTCGGCGATTACTGAATGGGGCTTCTTCCAGGAAGGAATAACCTCTATCCGCCTTGCCCAGATCGTCGACGACTTGTAACTCAGACATGTTGGGCCACTCATCTTGTCGAATGAGGTACAGGAATGCAGATTTTGCTTCCTGTATTAATCTTGCCATCCCACCTCGAAGTCGGTCAAGATACAGCGTCTCCGTGCCGATGGAAATCCATGCGTGATCAGGGTCAACAAAAACGTTGGGATCTTGCACCTGGGAAAATGCTAGTGCGGATGCTACTTGCTGAAGCTCCCACACGGTGTTGAAGGTTGTGGGGGTGCCCAGCTTCAGCGCCAGATCATACAGCCGACCGACACGGCTGACAGGAGGACAGGGACCAGCGTCAGCAATACACTCCTGTTAAGAACCAGTCCACTCACTCGACCGCATCCTCCATCTCGTCCTGTGGCACGTGGCAGACAAAAGCTTCGTACAGCGTAACCAATCGACAGAAATACTTGAGCTTTGCGAGTAGCGGCGTGAGACTCATCGTGTCCATGAACGACCCGTCATCGCGCAGGGCCATTAGCCAGATCCAGCGCCTGATAGGATTATCCCAGGCCCTAAGTCTCTTGGCTTCAGGGATGTACACAAGCGACCAGCAAAATGCCTGATATGCCTGAATCGCCTGCGACTTGCTATCCTGCGACTGCTCTGTGGCATCTCTCGCCAGAAGCTCTACCAGAGCTCCCAACTTCTCCCGTTGAGTCCCTGTGTAGATGAACGACATTTTGAAGTCGTGGCCTCTTTCCTTTCGTACCATCGCCCGAATCATTTGAACAAAAAATGCCAGGTAATTGTCGTTGTCGCTAGAGAGAAAGCGGAAATATTTGGATCTGCGTTTGGGGAAGTGTTGGAATGAGCAAGTTCTGTGAAAAGGGGACTTACTGCTCCGGTGAAAACCCTGGGCCATTTAATAATACCTTCGCCACAGTGAAAGCATGTGGTGTCTCCTGCAATAACTTCTGCGCGCGGCTGTGGTGTTCCCTCACCACCTCGTCCAGAGATTTCAAGATGCCTCCCAGCTCTGCTGGCAAGTGTTTCTGTTTGAGCCTCCAGGCCGCTTTTCTCTGCTCGCCATCCTTTCGAATCTCCTCTTCAAACTCGTCCCATTTCGTGATTTTCAGAAGCGGTGGGCGGTCGCGGTCAGAACTCGCCGGCAGAATGGGATCACCCTTCACAGAGGGCAAGAAGTGGAGGCGGAGGTAGTCACGCATGTCGAGGTCGCTCTCAGCAGTCGCTGTAACATCCACCTCGAAATACTGCCGGCCTACTCCTTGGAAGATGGTTTGGACCATTGTTTCCTCCCGAGCCGTGTTGTGTAGCAGTCCTTGGCCATGCCGCAATCTGCCGTGCTTCAGCAGCGTTTGCAAATCACGAACGCTGTATCTGCAGTTCAGGGGATCTGCTCTGCAGCTGTATCCTGGGACAGGAGCTGCGATTCCTCTCACTGGGGGCCCACCTGCCTGGGGAATGGGCGCGTGCTGGGGCAGTTGGCACACTCTGTGTTCCCCACAGAACACTTTAAACGCCTTTTTTTCTTCTCCACTGATGGTAATCCTGTGCTGATTCTTTGCATGACCCAACGCAGCTTCTGAACCCACGCCCACCCCACATTGCCGGCAGATGAGTACCAGCAACTTCGTGTGCAGGCATAACCCGAGCCGATCGAGGTCCTCCCCACTTGTCACTTCGTTCTCTTCGGGAAGAAGTTTGACAACCTTTCGTTTTCCTTTCGTGGCGCGGGGGCAGTTGTCAGCATCCCAACCCAGCGAATCTGAGGCCAGTGAGCTCACCCTTATCCCCTATGCTCTCCTCCCCCTCTACAGGTTGCTCCCCCACCTCGGACCTGTGAATGAGGCCCTCTGGGCGAAGTTACTTCCAGTGGCTCTTTAGAAGGTCAGGCATTCTTACCTACGTCTGGCGGATCAGCGCACAGCTCAAGGGAAGTGCCTGGAGGAGATCCTTCTGCCAAATGGACCCCTGAGAGGCGGAGAAGAGTAAGAAGTTTGCGTCGATTGCAGGACACGCAGGCCGCTCACCCGCCTGTCTGCGCCCTGAACCGCCTGTGATGGACTCTTCCACCCCGGCCGTGGTAGTGTCACTGTGGTACGCGGTGACTGTCGCGAAGGACACCCGTTAGAATTCGTTGTTCCCGCCAGCAAACACGCTAACATTTCTCACCGTCTGTTGGCAAGTGAAGAGGGATCCGCGGCCTGCCTGCTTTTGCGATGCCTGACGCCGTGGGTGGAGGAGCCCCCCCACAACCTTCCGGCCCAGACATCTCGGTCGCCTCACTCTCTAGGACTCGTGAATGAATGAACATTGAGCAGATGCAGAAGAAGTCCCTTACCTGTGGAAGAAAGTTGCTGCCTGAGGCTGTTTTGTCGGGATGGACCTGGCAGTAAAGCTGTTGGCGTCGATGACTCCCTTATGATTCCGTGCGCCCCCTTGACGTGTTTCGTGAATGCCTCCCGGCTTGTATAGGCACGCCTGCACTGCTCGACAGGACAACACAACTTGTCACCCTGCCTTTCGACGCGATACTCCTGGCCGTCGATGGTAAATGGTGGAATGTCGGCGTGCCGACTCCAGCGATGATGGCGGCGGGCGGCGGCGTTTTGGAATGTTTGTTGGCAATCAGGACAAGAAAGAGACATCACGGAGCGGGAGTAGGTAAGACAGTGTACGCGTTCTTTGTGGTCGTCCAAGGCCAGCCGAAACGCGCCTAAAATGGCTGTTCAATGCCATGCATGCGGAAAGGTTACCAGAAGGAACAAACCTTATCCTATGAGAAGGCGACGAGCAGCCTTTTCCTTCAAAAGTACGGAAGAAAGCCGGCGATTCAGTGGGATGACCCGCACTACTCGGGTAAACTTTGGAATTTTCGGTGCTGATCTTTGCCGGGACCGATATGGTGCAGACAAGGCACAGGATTGACCGTCCGGTAATACTAAGAGGCGGTGTGGGCCAAAGGGATCTTGCTCGCTCGAGACGATGTGTTCCGATAGTCCGAGAGCGTTCTTGGATAAAGACAGGGACAACGGAGGGATTGAGGAGAAGAAGGGAGACAGAGCACAGAAGACGATCTGCGTCGTAGTTGAACTCCGTTCAAAGTGGCCCAGACTAGAAAAATTAATAATTGGTGTGTACGTTACGCAGTCAACTAAGACGGGCATCCTCTCATCTTACTCCGTCAACAAAGCAGTAGAGGGAAGGCTCATCGATGGCGAATAGAATGGGGGGAGCCAACCTGGGGAGGCTGCTTCAACGGCCCCATCGCCTCCGAGTCAGACCAACGCCATGTTAGCTCCGACGGCAGCACGTCTTCCGACTCAAGCTCATTCGGAGATCTTCTAAGCGAATGGATGGCCTGGGCACGGTGCCAGCATTTGGGGCGTGTCATGACCTAATTCTCACAGCAAGCGAGGAGTCGCAGGCAGTGTAATTGCCTGTTCCGATCAGGTGTTATCAGCACTATATCGACATCGATGTATTGGGCATACGTACAGTGCAGACGTGAAGCCGGCGAACCGGGGCCACTAGACGCAATGAGTTAATAGTGTGTAGAGATTATGAGGTCCTCACCGTACTTAGTGCAGCACAGCCCGTTGGCTCAAGGGCACTCGACCTCTAGAGTGCGATTGTGAGGGGGATGCGGGGACGACCGGGAGCGCGAGAGAGCGAAGGGACGCGCAACGCAGGGACCTTGGACAAGAGAACTTGCTGACGATACGAAGTCTGCAGCAAGCTACGGTTCAAGGGGGTTTGAGGGTAGAGGTTTGATACGGAAATTGGAAATTGGAAAGCCTTATTATAATAACACACGAAGCGCCACATCCGTGGCAACACCCGCTACATGTGTTATCAAGCTGGCTATCATATCATTGAGGAATGCGATAACTCTAAACTCTGTATCACCAGTATGCAGAACCTGTCATTTTACATCAAGCTGCTGTACACTGGCACATGCACTCTTGTAATCCTCCAACATAGAAACCAAATCTCGCCGTACAACCTTGGAGTCTGACGTAACAAGACCAACAGCCCGCGCGATCTCGGCAAGTCGTTCTGTAGGGAATCGCCTGTCAGGTTGCAGAATAGCATCGACGAGTATCCTTACGACCTCACCCTGGCTCTCAATGCCAGAGAGAACCTCATTACATGCGGGACGACGCTCTGAAAGCTCGCTCGTATCTCCAAGTACACAGGAACCTGTGAAAACGTGCCGAAGCAACGCACTCTGGGGATCAGTTTGATCCACGGCCGTTACACCGTGTGAGGCACAGCGCCAAAGCAGCGCTTCCAGGCAGCTAGTATCAAAAAATTTCCAACTCGACCGAGTCGAGCTGCCCCAGAAGGGACCTCCTTGAGCAATTGTTCTGTTTTTTTCCAGTTCGTCATCCCTTGGAGGGGGGGAGACAACTCGATTACGCGTAACTGCGAATCCCGCCCTTCTGCAGGCATTTTACAAGGCCTCCCCTCGAGCGAGGGGGATAAAGTATCTCGGTTGCATAAAGCAGCGGGTAGTAGATCATCATTGACGACACGGAGAAGAGAGATCAACTCACGTCCAACGACAACGTCGCAGTCAATGTTTCCAATGGACGGGAACATCAGCACTGCAGATCAGTTCGTTTGAGTCTGTTTGTTCCTTGTTGTCTTGTATTAGGGTCTGGGTTGGTTCAGGCTCAGGATTTGTCCAATGGTTCGTGGGAACTGATTGATATCGTTGCGCGGCCAAAGTCGCTTGGCCAAGTCCCAGATTTGTCGTCGTTCAGGTGCGTCGCACTCGAGAAGGATGTGTTCCAGGGTTTCAATTGTTCTCTGCAGCGTGTACAGTTGGCTCGGTGTTCATAATTTGGTCTTTTCTGCCAGAAGTTGTCAATCCGGAGGGAGCCAGTTAGCGCACGGTAGAGAGTGTTATGATTATGTAATTTCAAATCGGTTTTGTGCGTGTGTTTCAAAAATCCGAACTAAGTGTCGAGAATAGTACAAAATGTCAGAGTATACAAACGTGCCGAGCACAGTGTGGTTGGTAGCACAATATCACTCGACAACGACCGCCTCAGCCTTCCTCGTTGCCCGCCGCACCCTCAAATGCGACCGTCTTGGAGCGGAGTGTGTGGCAACCAGAGCTGACATGAACCCTCTACATATTTGTGAGGGCGTCTGACCTCGACGAACACCTCGTGGGTGTCGCGTTTTTTGGACGCTGGCGTCTATGCCACCAGCCTGCGTGTACTCGAAAACCTATTGTTCGGACGGCAACGCCTCGAGGGCGGAGAGGATAATGCACTGGTGCAATCAGAATTGGGCTCAGCATACAAGACACCAAATTACCATCGTAACCCCGTCCAGTCTACGAAGGTGACAAGGAAAGTACTGTTATACTTGATCTGAGAAATGCATGCGACAAATGAAATACATGGGATGAGGGTGATGGGAGACTCACCAGGAGTTTTTGCTCGCACACCCATCCTGAAGCGTTGGCAGTTCAACGCCCTGTAGGTCCTAGGAGCTTCAGACATCTGATTGCAGAGTGGCTTGTTTGCAGGATGACTAGCTGCTTGAATGGGGCCTGGCATTCTATTTGGTACGTGCAAACGACTCACGAGTGGTTATCAGTAATGGTACTCACCGAACTTGAAAGTATCTGATTCAGAAGTGCATTGGTGACACCAGATATTGAGCGATGTTTGCTTTTGAGGGGGCATGGAAGGCTGGTGCATCATTTATCCATACGATGGCAAAGGTGGACGCAGACCAAGTCCTAACCGATCGGGTGCAGGTCGCATATTTGCGATTCAGCGCTATGAGTACAAAATGTGACAACATCATAAGTTGCACTATTCAACTGACAAGCTTCCATGCACTCAGGGAACGAACAGTACTACTTGGACAACTTTCATGCCCTTGTTGATAACAAAAGGAGGGAATGCTGGTGCACGGGTGTATGTGCTGTCGGGAGAGTCCTGCATCGGTAACTGTAAGCACGGAGAACCATAAGAGACATCGAGACATCAACGTACAGTGTCGTGTGTGACACAGTATTGTCCCCTCGCCCGGTCAGAGCCATCAGCTCCAGCACAGTAGACATCTTCGGGCGCGCCTCCGGATCCGGATCCATAAGTTGTCTGGATATCTGGAGGAGTGTCGTGTGATCTACCGACGGGTGACACCCAGCACACAACTCTTCTAACGTTCTACCGCAACTCCAGAGATCGGCCAGCATTGGTTTGTACTGTCCCTCGCGAACTTCCGGGGCGATATAATCTTCCGTACCGACGACCCCCCCGTACGTAGCATCTGGGCCACGGACACGAATGGAGACGCTGAAGTCGATGATGGACAGGCGTCCCCCTTCTGGCGGGATGATGACGTTGCCCGGCTTCAAGTCCATGTGAGCAACGTTATACTCGTGCATGAACGCGACTGCTTCGATGAGCTGCAGCGCCACGGACCACAACTGTTCATCACGATTCTTCAACGACGTCAGCCATCCGCCAGCGACAGGCATCGAGATGACAGTGCCTTCTTCCACAGGCCAGAATTGGACACCAGATATCGTGTGATTTGACGACGACTGGATCCCTGTGAGGTATTGTA
>JBBPJP010000517.1:0-20302 GCA_038088775.1 Boletus barrowsii | reverse complement strand
AGCTTATCAGCTTGTTAGTAAATCAGGTCAGTCAGTCAGGTCAATCTATCATTGATTAGGCCATTCAGGCCTGTCAGTCTTGTCATTGATTTCAATGACCCAGAAAAAATGTAGGTTTGCTGATGTGTGGTGGGAACAGAATGGAAGTCTAAGTATGGTATTGGTAGGGCGCCGTGTGAGACATAAAGGGAAATAAATCAAAAGAGCACATCTAAGTAGTGTGGAGGACAACTCCACTACAAATACAACCATGTATGATGATGAGAGAGTGAGACTAGGAAAGATGAGTACCCCCTTTGTAGACTGTAACATTACCCCCTGCGTACGGTTGAAGCACCTGTGAGACAACTAGCCAAGTTCCTCTCCCTCATTGATATCGTAGTCCATGGGGTTGTAGTCATCAAGAGGGTTACGGTGAAGTGAGTAAAACTCATCTGAGTGGCCCAATTCTCCACAAAGGAGACAGAGACAATGTGGACACTAGGCTTGGATATGTCTGGGAGTGGTGATTCAGCAGAGAGGACATTTGTAGTGTGTGCAATTGGCACAAATGTGTCCTTGTTGGTTGCACATGAAGCAATGGGTGAGAGTGGGACAAGCAGGAGTAGTGGGGCGTGAGGAGAGTTGGTCTGTAAGAGAGGGGTGATCTATGTTGATGGGGTTGGATGAGGAGCTGGGCGACGGCGATGGTGTCGCCACATAGCCCTTGTTATAGTGGCCAGTGGTGGGAAATGGAGTTGCCTGTCTCTGTTTTCTCTATCTCTCTGAATGTGGTGGCCCACAGCTTGTGCTGCAGAACTGGGTAGTCCAAATGAAACTGTCCCACTGCGTTGCTTGTGGTTATGAGGATGGCAGGCAGGAGTTGGAGTGGTGGGGTATTCTTGAGTGGGGAGTATGTGAGGGGGTTCAGGTTCAGGAGTCCCATGTCTGAATAGTGGGATGGTAGTGAGGAAAGTGAGGACGTTGGGGTGGTCATGGGGGAGAGAAGTGAGATGTCCGGTGCTAGTATCTCCGCTAGGTCCTCCAACAGAGATTTGATCTCTATGTCCTGTAGATGGGAGAGTGGTTGGTGATGATGGAGGTGGAATAGGTAATGGGCTAGTGGTGGGGTTGGAGGATGAAGTAGGAGATCTGGGAGCGATGGTAAAGTCATCATCCCAGAGCTTGGATTGCTTGGGGTTAGATCAGTTGTGGGCCCAGGTGTTTCTGTTCCAGGGGTGGTTCAGGTCATTGTCCATGTAGTAGTCTCTAAGGTTGGCAGATAGTGTAGAGATGACAGGGTGCAGAATGTGGATAAACAAGGGGAAAGGAAGGGCTCAAATGACATTGGTGAATCCATGATCATGGAGAATATCCAGGACTGCATCTTGGGCAGCGATGATGGCCTGTCCCATAGTGGCAGTGTAGACAGGCAGGGTCCCATCTGGGAAGAGTTGAGCATGCAAGGTACAAGCAGTGGTATATGTAGAAAAGATGACTCCCAAAGATTGGAGTATCAGGCTATCCTGAAAGGCAGGTATGAAGGGGATGGCACAGGTGGCGGCAGGGTTCTCGAAGATGGAGGTGAAGAGGATTCAATGGAAGTGGTTGGGGAGTTGGTGGACTCAGACTGGAAGTTGGAATGGAACATTTGACATGGGGTGACAGATAGGTGTGGTGATGAAGTATAGAGGAGTGAGAGCTTGACTCAAAAGCAAGTGAGAACTGAGGGCATTTAAGATGGGGGAAAGGCAAGGGGATCTCTGGCCTTATTCCTCAAGGAGGTCCACAGCATGTTCCAGATTGGACTCAGGTTCCCAGGTGTTTTCAGAGGATGGGTACCCTTTCCACGAAACGAGGTAGTGGCGGCGGCAGGTGGAACCCCAATGAGATATGTAGGATCTGATCAATTTAAAATTCCTCTTCTCCGTCTATAGTGTCCAGCGGAAGTGGAACAAAGTTTGGTCCGTGTTGCGCAGTTTCTCTATATGGGGTGAGAAGGGAGGTGTGGAAGGCATTGTGGATTTTCCAGGTACATGGTAGGTGGTATTTGTATGAGACAGGCAAGATAACCTGTGTGATTTCAAATGGGCCTTCATGGCATGGTGCGAGTTTGCAAGAGGGGTAGTGGAGTCTTAGGTTATGGCCCTCGAGCCATACTGTAAGTAGTGTGGAAGATGACTCCACTATGAATACAATCACATACAATGATGAGAGAGTAAGACTAGGAAAGATGAGTGAAAGAGTCAAGGAAAAAGTGTAGGAAAAATGAGTACCCCCTTCATAGACCATAACACAAGGATTGGATAAACCACTTATTATGTGCACTGTCTTCTTGACTGTGTCTGATTGAGTGGTTGCCTCTGCAAGGTGCCTGTCTCTGAATAGTGTATGGGTTGATTCAGTACAAGTACAAAGCAATTACTTACATGTGTCAATATGCTGTTGGTGGCTTGCGTGATGTCCTTGTAACACACAGCGTAGTGGTGACGAAGCATGCTGTGATACGGGTCGAAGAACATAGGACGAAAGAGTGAAGAGGGACGAGGAGCTCTGAGGTCTGAGGCCTATCTTCGAGACGATGTGAAGACTCGGCGGGTCTCTTCTATCTAGGTACCTGAAGAGGCTCACTAGACTCGAAGGTCACTAGAATAACCCTATATTGCATAGAACTTGCTTAAGGAAAAATACAGGCGAGAAGTACGAGACTATATATATGGTAGGCCCCTGGTCTGTGCGAGATAAGTATGCGCAGCATGCGCAGTAAAGTGTAGTCCGCAGTGGCTGTGGATGAATATGAAATATAAGAGATGCGCAGTAAGGCGCAGTCCACAGTGAGAAGTCTGAAGGAACGACTGCGGATGGAAGCGGAATGAAAGACTAAATGGGTATGTGCGGGGCGCCGTGTGAGACATAAAGAGAAACAGATCGAGGAAACGTATCTGGTAGTGTGGAGGACGACTCCACTACAAATACAACCACATATGGTGACGATAGAGCGAGACTTGGAAAGGCGAGCGAAAGAGTTAAAGAAAATTGAGGAAAAATGACTACCCCCTTCGTAGACCGTAACAGTCCTTGTGTTCATCCATAACATTGTCCTTAGTATCTTTATCCAGACCTTGGCTGTTGTATGCTAAGGTGATTCTGAAATTCTGGTCAATAGAACATGGCTTTAGCTGAATTTCAGCTGAAAAATCTGATTGCACATTCAGCACCTAAGCTGGCAAAGAAAAAATACTATTACTCACTACTTTAGTATTATCATTATCTTGACAGAAACCAATATTGAAGCTTTGCAGTGAGGCTGCTGGTGGAACAGAGAGCTGGAGCAATTGAGATGGCTTAACACAGACAGGCAGTAGAAACACTGATATATACAGTAGAATGAGGGGTGATGAAAATTGTAGTTGAAGGATGTTGGGGAATTGCTACATGGGACACATTGTAAAGTAAGAAATAGTCATGGTATGCTGTCCCAAGGGAACAAGCTAATAGAAGGGTGGGTGCAAGATAGACTCATCCCAAGGAATTCCTAGGTGTTGTTATTGTAGTTGAAGGGGCAACCAAGATGTGTTGAAGAGTGGAATAGATAATTTGGAGATAATTCGGATGGAAACAGAACAAATAGAAAAATGATGGAACAATGTATCCATGCCACAGATGACCGATAGATGAGGACAGAAGGCTTGGATAGTGTATGATGATAACCAACGAGATCTTCATTGAGAAGAAGAGACATAGAGGGAATGGTGATCCACAATCTGAGTGAAAGTAGATGTATTTTTGGTTAGTACAGAAGTGTTTTATAGTCCAGGGCATACCCCAGACTGGACCTGAAACTCTAATGAAACAGAGTGACAGCAGAGTTTGTATCTATGAAAACTTCTAAGGTACTTTGATGGGTTGTTGGGTGGTGTATGAAAGGACTATGCAATTGTCAGCACAATGAAGATAGAAAGGAGGTCACCTCCTATGCCAGGTAATGACTCTAGACTGTCCAAACTGTTAGCATTATCATTATAGTCTTATATTTCATCTTGCACTCATCATCACATGGATGATTATGTCATCCATGTGTACTCAAGATATGCGTCTTTTCTCTTCTCTTCCTCAGTGTTCCACACTTTGTTGAGTGTTTGCTGAGGTATGTTATCATTCATTCACTCATACTGTATCACTCATGTATTACCTAGACTAGACATCATCAGGTAATACATAGTGTTCTACACTTTGTCGAGTGTTCACTGAGACTAAATCTTGTCAGGTTCTATAGGTTATGAGCCCTGAGCTCTAAATTGAGCTTAATCATAATTGGACCTACATGTTTCATGTTTTCCACACTTGCTCAGCTTTATTGTGCTCATCTGATCCTTATCAATCACTCAAACACCACATACATCCAGCTATCATCACAATCACCCGCATATATCCAGCTGTCATACACAAATTGTTATGATTCTCTCCTTTCTTTCCTTGTTTCTTTATCAATACACATCTTGTTTATCTCCTTGGACTTACTTTCCATTTTTCTATGATGACTCACTCCTTACCTTTACCTATCCCGCCGGCATTCCAATGGCTTCCACTTACTTAGTCATCATTCCTTCCATCGAGTTCTATTCCTTTCCATGCTTGCCCTAAACACTTGTATATCCAACATATATAAGTCATAGATACTGCTCTAGCATTTCCTCATGCTTGAGCTCCTTTGTTGTCTTGTACTGTGTACAATCTATTGCTCTTGCCCCTTTGAACCACTGGTCCCAGCCCAGTATCCTTGATCCTCATGTGGACGACCCCACAAGTACCTTGGAACCCTTGACCCTCTCAATCTATAAGTCCTCATTGTACTTAGACTCGACACTCACCTTGTTCCTCATCTATCCAAGGCTACACTCATTCCTACCCAGACCAAGCATAATACAAATGGGGCAGTTTGACCACATCTGCGAGCTTACAGGTATGGAAAACTTTTCGCAATGGTAAAAACAAATGAAATTGGCACTTGAGGGGGAACAACTCTGGAATCATTGCAGTGATGGTTCAGACCTACTCAATCTTGCCACTCTAGCCTCAACCCTACCTATCATAGTGGTCCCAAAAGCTCTAACCAAAGACGAAACTGAATCCATACTTAAGTGGCTAGCTAAAGACACTCAAGTGAAGGCTCTCATCTTTCATTGATCGCAAGGTCTCTACCATTATCGGGAGCCTTTTGGATGAAGAACATACAGCGTGTCAGCAATGGGCCCTTCTTAATGAATGGTTTGGACAAAAGGATCTATTGCCATAATACAAGCTATGTGCTTATGTTCGCTCTGAATGGTTAAAGGATGCTGAGAATGCACCACAATATGTTGAAGTGTTTGAAGATGCCAGGTGCTATTTCCTCACAATGGGGGTATCTTACACGATGGAGGAGTCAATCTTTCACCTACCACAAGGCCTACCTGATGGCATTGAATGGGAAATTTTTCATGAACTCTTGTTCTCCAAACTTTCCTCTTCAACCTCTTCTCTCTTGTTGTTGACATCTTCCACAGCTCCTTTCACCTTTAGTGATGCTGCCAAGCTACTACTCGAGAAAGCAAATGCTAACCTTGGTCGCTGTAGACTAGCCAGACCAGGTTTTGAGTATGCGAACATTGCAACCGCATCTACTAAGTGGGGTATGGGCACAAAAACCAACCTGTCAACTAGGATTTGAATCCATTGTTGAAACAACCCTTAGACTCACACTTAAGTGAAGCTGGTTGCTAGATTGCTTGAATGGAGAAAAGACGACTAAGTGAGAAGTGAAGACTAGAGTTGCCTGAGGGAGAAACTCCAAGAGGACAAGACTGAGGTCCTCCTGGCAATGTATTGGGGGTTTATATAGTAAGTACATGTGTGCACAGACCAAGCTATGCTACACTATATATGGTAAGTATCCTTGGGACTGGGCAACATGAGGAATACATAAGGTGTCACAGCACAGCAACACACAGCCTAACATGCATGATGGGCATGTATGTGGCAGTACTGGTATGCCATCAGGAAAATTTTTAATGACTGATATTCCTAGATACATATGATCAAAGAGTGAGCAGCCTGAGAAGAGCATATAAGAATTTGTAATTAGTTGTTATAATGGCATATAACTGTTCATTCACTTGTCATTAGATGGCATGTAGTTGGAGAAATGACAATACCATATAATCTTGGACATACTTTTCACTCAGAGGTCTGATTTCAATCATTTTGCTAACTTTTGATCATTAAGTTGACAGTATGATTTGGTTTTGTGATCTAACACCACTAGGATATATAATTGCTCATCTTTGATCAACTCCTACTAATGTTGCCAGTCTTGGTTTCTCAACAGACTTCTATGCCATTGTTGCTGCATTTTGTGCTTCAGGGTACTTGATATATTATATACAATGTGCATACATCCAACTTCAAGTTGATTGTACAGCACTCTCCCAATGTGTCTATCAGGTGCACAGCCATGACCACTCGCATACAAATGCAAATAGAGTCAAGACTCAAGAGAGAGTAGGTCATTGTCATTGCATTGAGGGAAAGGAAGACAGTGTATCATCATCATCACATCACAGGGGAGGGGAGAGGGTGGCTCATCATCACCACATCGGCATCCTATCAAGGGGAAGGTGGGGTGTCATCGTTGTCATTGCATCAAGGGTAAGAGTGAGGGGAGAGGGTAGAGGGTCATTGCATCAAGGTTATGTTGAGGGAGAGGGAGGGGGAGGGGGAGATGGGGCACATTGTCATCATCGTTAGTGGAAAGGATTGAAAGGAAAGGACAACAACAAGTCTACCACAAAAATTCAATCATTTCAATCATCTCTTCTTGCTTAGCTGATCTCCCTCCCCATGTGGCACATCTTGCAGCCTTGAAATCTGAGCCACCAATTTTGGAACTGGCTGCCAGTTTTTGGCGGGGTCAGACAAGGCCTGTGTCATTGTTGTTGCAGCACCATGCTGTTGACGAAGACAACAGTGATGCACCCCAGTATCATACAACCAAATACAACTTGTACAAGGCCTATCATAATCCTATATTGCACTAAAAACAATGGTATCTGACAGCAGCGAGTAGCTAGAAACTACTAGATACCCAGATGGATATACAGAATCTGCTGATCAAGTGGTACATCTTTGACCAATCTCATTGTCTTGTTCAGCATGAACGCAGCACAAGTATGATCCAGACAACCAGACTTGTCTACCATGTGTTTGTAAAATGTCAATGTGATCTTGTTCGTCTCTGCATCATCTACTGCCCACATTGTGCCAATCACAGAACGGAACCTGGTGAACTGCATTGCCGACATGAGATGAATCATCTTGTCAGGACTTTCCTTATCTCTGACAGTCATATGACTTGCAGAGAGATACACAAATTGGGGATTATCTGGTTCCTGTTACGCTTGGTCCGGGTGGGAATGAGCATAGCCTTTGATGAGTTGAGGAATGAGGTGAGTGTTGAATCTAAGTACGACGAGGACTTATAGATCAAGAGTTCAAAGGTTCAAGGTACTCGTGGGGACGTCTGCACGAGGTTCAAAGGTACTGGGCTGGGACCAGTGGTTTGAAGGGAGCAAGAGTGGATAAATTGTACAAGGTACAAGACGACAAAGGAGCTCAAGCATGAGGAAACACTAGAGCAGTATCTACAACTTATATATGTTAGATATACAAGTGTTTAGGGCAAGCATAGAAGAGAATGGAACTTGATGGAAGGAAAGATGACTAAGTAAGTGAGAGCTGCCGGAATGCTGGCAGGATACATGGAGATAAGGAATGAGTCATCTTAGGAGGAAGGAAGATAAGTCCGAGGAGAGATAAGATGCATATCATTAAAGAAACAAAGAGAGAAAAAGAAAGAATCGTAACAGTTCCCACCACATTATCCACTCAATCATGAAATGGCCATCATGGAGAGCAAACACAGATTCAAATGGTTGCATTTGGTTGGCAAGGCCATGGCATGCAAGGTGCACCCATTCCATCTCCAAGCTCCTTGGTAACATGTGAAATACATGATTCAGGACCCTCAATTTGTGTAAAACTAGCCAGACCAATAATGCACTGACCTATATTGGCCAGTTCAATGCCAACGGAGTGCAGTTCAAGCTGGTCAGTGGCATTTGCTTGACCAATGGTAGTGAAGCATTTCCTGCCACCAGAGGTATTTGATGGAGCGGGCTGTCTAGCATAAATGAGAGCACTCAGTGTGGGGGTGTACAACGAGATGTAGAGATCAGGAAAATTCTGTTGACCCTTTCTATATGGACCAGTGGATGCAAGGGCAGGACAGAGAACTCAGCAGTTGGGCACCACCAAATACACGACTGAAGTGGAAGTGTTGTCAACAGAAAATCCACAATGGGGGAAACAACCTAATCCCAGAGTTTTCACAAGAAGACTGCAAGATCTCATGTCACATCGGCCCTCATTGTGCACATGGTCAATTTATTGACTTCATTTGATAGGTCTCAGATGCATTCAAGCATGATCTTCAATGGAATATGGACAGGATCTCAATCAAGTAAAATGATGAGCATGTCACAGCCATGCCAGCTTGCATTTACAATGATAACAGGTCTTCCACTGGCAGTGTGACAGATATCTGAGAAGAGCAAGGGAAGAAGGAAATGGGAGAGGCCAGGTAGCTCACAATAATTCTCTGCATCTCAATGTTGAGATGACACAGCCATTCATGCTGATCTGTGCCAGATGAATTGAAGGCAATGTGAATAAGCAAGGCCACATGTGTGAACTCATCTGCCAACAGTCTTCCTGCTGGACCAGATGCAATGACATCATCAAGTGGGAAACAGAGGTGACTGAGTTGGCTCCAAAACATGCTGCAGCCTTGTTTAAGAAGCTTGACAGCACATACACAAGCACCTCTATGAAGTCATGCTGAAAATGCATCCACTACAAGCAAAGCTAAATGCTCTTTGAGAATGATAAGATGTTGGGGTAAGGGTGGCAGGGCAGTAAGATGACAAATAAGTAATCACAGCAATGTTTCATATGCAAGGAGTGTTGAGGGGTGCTGGAACTCTTCAGCCACCCAGATCCATGCTCATGTGACAGACAGATCCATTGAAGATATCAATTGAGGTGCATTAACTAATTGAGCATAGAGACTGAATAGGGAATTTTTATCGTCTGGTTGTCTCAGTTGCATGAACCGAGTATAGTGGGTGCTTGCAAGAGTCTTCAATAACCTGGACCAATCAGGGTGTCCTTCCGGGAAAAGCTCAAGTGCTTCTTGGCCAGGGACAATGGCCTCATCAAGGTCCACCATTGCCTCAAGCTGGGTGTAGTGAGTTGAGAGATGAACTGCAAGGTTGTTCAAAGATGTGGAATGATCAGGGTGTCCTTGTGGGCGAAGTTTGAGTGCTTCTCAGCCAAGGAAAATGGCCTCATCAAGGTCTGCCATTGCCCCGAGCTGGACGTAACGAGTTGAGAGATGAGCTGCAAGGTTGTTCAAAGACCGGGAATGATCAAAATGTCCTTGCAGGGGAAGTTTGAGTGTTTCTCAGCCAACAAAAATAGCTTCATTGAGGTCCACCATCATGCTAAACTGATGGTAGCGAGTTGAGAGATATAATCCAAGGTTGTTTAAAGACATAGAGCGACCAGAGTGTGCTTGTGGGCAACATAGTGCTTCACAGCTATAGACAATGGCCTCATCAAGGTCTGCCATTGCCCCGAGCTGGTCATAGTGAGTTGAGAGATGTGCTCCAAGGTTGCTCAAAGATGTGGAGTGATGAGGGTGTTCTGGCAGGCAAAGCTCAAGTGATTCTTGGCCAAAGACAATGGCCTCATCAAGGTCTATCAACACACCAAGCTGATCATAGTAAGTCAAGAGTTGACATGCAAGGTTATTCAAAGACAAGGAGTGATCAGGGTGTCCTTGTGGGCAAAGTTTGAGTGCTTCTCAGTCAAGGACAATGGCCTCATCAAGGTCCACCATTGCCCTGAGCTGGTCATAGTGAGTCGAGAGATATACTCCAAGGTTGCTCAAAGATGTGGAGTGATGAGAGTGTCCTTGTGGGAAATGCTTGAGTGCTTCTCAGCCAATGACAATGGCCTCGTCGAGGTCCACCATCACCCCAAGCTGGTGGTAGTGAGTTAAAAGACATTATCCAAGGTTGTTCAAAAATATGAAGCGATCGGGATATCCTTGTGGGCACTCGAGTGCTTCTCAGCCAAGGACAATGGCCTCATCAAGATCTGCCATTACTCTGAGCTGGTGGTAGCAAGTCAAGAGATATGATCCTAGGTTGTTCAAAGACGTGGAGTGATCAGGGTATCCTTGTGGGCAAAGTTCGAGTGCTTCTTGGGCAAGGACAATGGCCTCATCAAGATCTGCCATTGCCCCAAGCTGGTTGTAGCAAGTCGAAAGATGAAGTGCAAGGTTGTTCAAAGACATGGAGCAATGAGGGTGTCCTTGTGGGCAAAGCTCGAGTGTCTCTTGGCCAAGGACAATGGCCAAGATCTGCCATTGCCCTGAGCTGGTTGTAGTGAGTCAAGAGACAAGCTGCAAGGTTGTTCAAAGACATGGAGTGATCAGGGTGTCCTTGTAGGCAAAGCTTGAGTGCTGCTTGGCCAAGAATAATGGCACCATTGAGGTCCACCATTCTCCCGAGCTGCTTGTAGTGTGTTGAGAGATGGGATGCAATGTTATTCAAAGCAATTCTGCTATCATGGTGCCTTTGCTTCACTGCTTCTTGCTCGAGGGTGATGAATCCCACTCCACTGACTCGTCTGTGCTGAGTGCCAAGCCAAAGCACAGTCATTGCTAAAATGATCCATTGACTGGGGTGCTCAGGTGGGTAAAGTTTGAGCCCTTCTCTAACAAGAACAATGCCCTCCTGAAGGTCCATTGTGTCTCTGAGTAGGGTCAAGGAGTGTGAGGGACAGCGGCGCTGGGGGTAGTGGGGAATATGGCGGTCGCAGGGACTTCCTCCCCAAGTTTGTGGTGAAGACACTCGAGCTTGGTATGTCAGTGAGTGGTGTCGGAGGGTACATCTGAGGCAGAGGATCCAGACATGGTCAAGGGGGCATTGGAGATGATAGAGGGGTGCAATGGACAGCACAGAGCCATGGTGGTGGTAGGTCAACGATGCAAGAGAGTTGAGGGCATCGACAGAGATGGTCAAGGGGGGAGAGTTTGAGGAGAGAAGGGAGATGCATGGGTGTGCATTTGCATTTGCACCAGGTAAATTCATGGTCTGTGGCTGTGTTAAAGTGATTTGTGATCGAGCCAAGTTTAAGTGGACATACATGAAGCTTTGAAGAGTCATTGCCATTATCATTGTGGAAAAGGAGAGTTAGGGGGAGTTGACATTTCTTCAACATTGTTGCATGTGGAGGGAGACTGTTAATGATAAGTCACGAGTCATGAGACTCACTAGTTCTTGTTAGACCATCACCATCATGGTGTCCTTGCCTGACGAGGCTGGTCATTTCACCTATGATTTAACCAAGGAGTTGAATTCCTTGATCTTGAATCATTTGGGTGCAGATCTCGATTTAGCAGTGGATTGTGTAGGAACTTGTGGTTCCTTGTAGTTGCATCTCCTCGACTTCCCACTTTCCAGTTAGCTGCCAGCAGTTCCCAGAAGTCCTTTACGTCATCCACCTTATCTGTGTCTATCCAAGTTGTGTCTGAGGTCCATCTGTCCTTTTTGTGGCTGTCTGCTCATATCCATGTCCATTGCACATACCAGACTCACCTGTCCATAACAGATGGCTCTTTTTCCTTTTACATTACCTTTCTTGTTGGTTTATGCATTAACTGTTACGATCGCCTCGTTAACGGTAATGGACTTAACGTTTCTTTTCACCCCTATCTATTCTCTTTCACATGGTCACGCTTCTATTCATATCCGCTTACCTTCTCTTCCATTCTCTTTCATTTCCCAAACATGCACATCACGCCTGTTTGGCTATGCATACCAGTGCTGCCACATACATGTGCATCACGCATGTATGGCTGTGCTGCCACATCTCATGTGTTACTCATGTCACCCAGTACCAAGGATACTTACCATATATAGCGTAGCATAGCTTGGTCTGTGCGCACATGTATTTACTATATAAGCCCTCAATACATTGCCAGGAGGACCTCAGTCTTGTCCTCTTGGAGTTTCCCCCTCAGGCAACTCTAGTCTTCACTTCTCATTAGTCGTCTTTTCCCTTGTTCAAGTAACCTAGCACCAGCTTCACTTAAGTGTGAGTCTGAGGGTTGTTTCATTAACTCTCTCTCCTGTGCATCGACTCTGTCATACATAGTCTCAGATCCATCCCATCAGTATGGGCAGGTCTCAAACCCTCATATAGTGCAGGGTGGATGAGCTTTTTATCGGGAACAACGTCACATATAGAGAAAAAGAGTTTGCTACACTGCTCGCGCACAATCCCATGTGCCCTTGAAAAGTTTTCCTTAGTTACAGGCTCCACTGTCGCAACAAAGATTTAGAGTTCAGACACAGTCCAGGGTTTTCCCTGGACTATAAAAGATCTGTACTAGCTAAAAAAATACACCTTCCTTTTTGCCCACTTTGCTGGATTCACACAAGGTATCATTTACCTTGGTCCCCCATCATTGCCCACTTCATATCCATATCCATTCCCACCCCAGGCAATGGACCCATTGTGTCCATGTCCGTGTCCCTTCTCATCCATCCCAGATAACACCAGAGCTCTTTATACTATGCTGGAAACAGCTTGTCGCTACCCCTTCTACCCTACCAACCTTCTAGAATCCCTTGGGACAAGTCCAACTTGCACCCATACCTTACATCTCCCAGTCTCTCTTCATAGAGGACACCCTCATCCCATTTTCTATCTCTTCAACTGGAGCCCACTGCAAGGGGTTCACCTAAGTTGTCAAGAAGGTCACTACAACCCACACCCGAGCATTTGGAGATCAGCGATCTCCTCACTAATCTTCGTCATCTAGATATCTCATCCAAGTCTGACCTTTTTATACTAGTTACCCTGGATTGTGCTCATCACACAAACCTTTCTCCTCCTAATCAGGATCTTACTGACTCACCATTCATACCTGGGAGATTTATCCATTCTACCCTGCAGCAGATAGCCTCTTCTTCACAGTATTATTCTCTGGATCTAAGCTCCCTTTCTCCCTTGACTCCCTCTCCCTCTGTTTCATCATCCGACTCCTTGACCTCTAGATTGGAGCATATTAGATCAAGTTCCCCTGCTTCGCTATCTTTCCTCTTTGAACCATCCATCAGTTCTCACCTATCCAACACCAACCCATGTATTATTCTTTCAACCCCATCATCCCTCACCACTACTACAACTTCGACATCCATGTCACCAAATCCAGTTAGACCAAACCCACTTCCAAACCATCCTAACCCAACTTCACCAATAAACCCTTCTCCTCCACCACCAAATCTGATAAATCCACCAATGGCTGTGCTGATCCAAATTCCCCTAAGAGGAACCCAGAACGCACCAAAGTTTGACAGAAAGAAGCCATCCGAGCTCCCCTGCTACCTCAAGGATATAGAGTTCTTGGGTGATGTAGCACAAATAGATCAGGCCAAAAAGATACAGGCAGCAATCCAATACACAGCATTGGATGAAGCAGAGGTATGGCAAACCCTGCCAGAAATAATGGCCATTCCAGCAGTCTGGGCCAATTTTATTGTAGCCATAAAGAAGATGTACCCCAGATACGAGGGTACAGATCAGTATAGCCATGGCAATGTGCAGTACCTGGTTCAAGACTATCAGTGCAAGAGTATGCATAATCAGGATGAACTCGGAGAGTATACATCAGCAAACTATTCCTTCACTAGCCAGCCTGGCTAGCACTGGCCAGTAGCCCAGTCTTCTAGTAAGGTACCCAACTGGATAGCACTGTCCATGTTTTAACAGGTTGTGACAGCCAACTCTAGTCTGGATGAACAAGCCAAAAGTTGTTACAATGCTTTACTCATACAAATGGAACAGTCTTTGACAGTCTGTCACAGTTGGCTCCCAACCAATCACGAAACACATGAACAGCACAATGGAATTCCATATATGGATTACATGAAAATCAGAGATAAGACAAAAAGTACCCAACCCATATTTAATCAAGATCCACATCAAACCTGGTCATTGTCCCGGTCCTGTTGCCATTCCTAATGTGGCAGAATTGTCAGCCATGCATGCATGCTCGAGCACTTATTGCTCACCTTCCAGTTTTTGCCCATTGCATGCAAAGTGTTTTTCTCTTGGCATGGTGGATCAATGACGTGTCACACTTGGCCATAAGGCCAAGGATATCAATGTAGACATCTCCGTAGACATCACACTTGAATGTGACTTCCCTGCCTTCAGTTGCAATTTCGTCCAGTGCTACCTTGATCTACCAACACATTAGTAAGGTAGGGCTCCACGTGAGACAACTTACCACAGTTGCAGCAAGGGTGACAGCAGGACAAGGTACTTCTTGTGCAAAAACTTCCGGGAAGAGGTTGCCCATTGAAAGTGGACCTGTGTAAAAGAAATCGATAATGATGCCGGAAAGTGCAGGATGTGCAAGATTATCTGTATGTCCCTGTGAGAGTAATGTCAGAGCCTGTAAACTTTGAAATTTAGCGCCTACTACATTCTTGTCCAATCCTCCTTTCAAAAAGGCACCTCCTCTCAAAAGCATCTTGGTGACGTCAGCATTGGCAGAAGGTCAGTTTTGCACATCCCACTGGTACCACTCTTGGGTAAAGTTGTAGGCTCTCTTTTTCAGAGCAGAGCGCCAGTTGCCAATGTTGTCCCAGAGCTAGAAAACATGTGACATGTTACAAGATTTATTCATTCTCAAGGTGCTTACCAGCTTTGTAATATCACCCGAACGATCTAGCCACCATCCTAGAAAGTAACAGGAGGTAAGTTCCTATGTATAAGTGAAGTCACCTACTGGCTGGAACTGTTAACCCTCGGGCATGTCGTTCTGCAATTGCCTCATTTATGTAGTCAGTAGCCTTGCTGTTCAATTGAGGGCATAGTGGAAAAGAATTGATGAAAGCTATATCGCAATGGGAGATTTGTTTCGCCCATTCAATAATGTCATGGACAGCCAGGGAATAGAACTGGAGCTGCATTGGGTTTGCATTCTCCAACTGTTTACTGACTCCTGGAGAAGGTTCAGTGCTCATTGCTGGGGGCTGAACAGATGCTGAGATTGGAGTGTCCAGCTCATCCACGTGATTCACAGAGGAACAGCTAGCACTACGTGAGAGTGAACGCTCTGTGGACTGCTTGTCATGTATTGCCAGGAGGTGAGTATTACTGGGGAGACGTGGCACACAGTTGCATTGGTGGTATTGAGCAACAACATCTTTGACTTCACCTGATAATGACATCAGTACTGTACATCGTTATCTATGAACATACATGTATGAGATATTGGAGCATGGGCAGCTACAATGGCACTGGGAGGACCAACTTGCTTGATACTGGTTCGATTGGCAGCTAGAATTTATCAAGGTCAGTAGTGAGAGAAATTTGGCCAATGGCTTACCAGTGCTGGTAGATTAATCCTCGCAATCATGCTGGAAGTGTTGAGTGACATTGTTGACTTTGCCTTAATGATGTTGTCAGTACTGTACATTGATATCTATGAACATACCTGTGTGGGATGTTAGAGCATGAGCTTGGCCTTGAGAATTTTGAGCTACAGTGATGCCAGGAGGCCCAACTTGCTCAATACTGGTTCGAATAGTGGCTGAAATTTATCATGGTCAGTAATGAGAGAAATTTGGCTGACTACTTACCAGTGCTGGTAGATTGATTCTTGTGATTGCACTCGATGTATTGAGCAACATTGGTAGATTGATTGTGGCCCTGCTGCTCAGAAGTGTCTGAGGGTCAAGTAGGTGGTGTCAACAACTTGTGATGCCGAGTTGGTGATGGTACTCACCATCACGATGGAGAGCTAACTCCGCAATACATTCATCATCACTTGGAGATGTCTCATCAATCACAAGATTGCCTTCATTGGAGTTGAAACCTGGTTCCTCCATGGCAAACAAGGTGTGTACTCTAGATAAGGATGAAGGCAAGTGTGCAAAGGAGTGTGTTCGACGTAATTGTGTACATTGCAGGTCACCATCAACTTGTTCTTCAACACCTTGAACAACAGGAGCAGATGGAAGTCTTTGGAATGGGTCCAACATGGGACACACCTCTGACCTTTGCACAGATGCTCCGGATTGAGAAGCACTCTCAGCTTGAAGCTGCAAAGACCTTTCCATAGTGAGGCTGTTGTCACTATAGTTAGCATCTATCCCACATTCGGATGGAGCACGGGAAGTGGGTCTTGTTGAACCTCCACACAACAAGGATACCAAGAAGACAGAAGAGCTGTGGGACCACGGAATGGATTCCTGAGATGATGCCATCAATGACAGCCTGACAATATGATGGGATTGTATTGCAAAAGAGAATGAATGGAGACTCACGTGTTCCTGGTGTGGGATTGCATGACCCTACCCTCCACATCACCGGTGACAGTGGTAGTCTGTGTTCATAGCCTGAATCCAAACTGCCCACCAGGTTGGGCATGTGTGAATGATGGCTGGGAATGCATCATCAGGACTGAAGTCAAGGCGGAATCTGGCTTTCCTCAAAATCCTCCTCAGCTGGCTCATAAGATGGTGCCATTGGGTTAACATCCTGTCCCTGCATAGTGATGGTGAGTCCCCATATAGATGAATGTGATGGCTTGGCAATCTGAATGCTTTCAAGGTGATGCAGCTGCTGGAGCTGACCTCTGTTTCCCCTCCCATTGTGTGAAGACCACCTCGGTTGGCTTGCCTCTGAGATGCATCGGAAAAAGGTGAGTTGGGAACTGAAGAAAACAAAGATTTTGCTCACCAAGAGATTCAGCCTCATCGAACAATGACTCAGCACCAACCCTCTGCCATTTCAAGATGGCATCGTGTGAAGGAGTGTGAGAACTTGTTTGATTGGAGGCTTTTTGTTTCAAAGGCATAGTACTCAAGGCTGGATGGGCCTTCTATAGAGAATTGCTCAGGCTTTTATAGAGTTCTGACTGCACCCAAACCTCATTGCTGTGATAAATTTAGTCATTGACTACAACATGACTAGTACAACAACATGTTCTATGAAGTAAGAGTAAGTGGAATACATAAGCAACATAGTAGTGAGAAAATGGTCATGATGAATGGTGAAATTACATGCTAGTATAGGCAGAGGCATAGGTCAACAACAATGTCAAGACAAGAAGTAAATTACACCCTACACTTACTCAAAATACCGCCTGTGGTCCGTCCTCGGGTGGGTGAACAAGAGAGGATGGAATGGTGATCTGAAGCCAGAGATTGAAGATGTTTTGCAACAGGCTCATCATCTTCCTGTGCACTAGATTGCTTCTGACGTAGCTCTGGATTGCTCTAAGCAACCAAGCAAGCGGCACAACAGCCACCAATGTCCCTTTGTAATACTGGTGGAGATCCCAATGGGCTTGTGTCCCAGTCTTCATCATCAAATAAATGCATTGCAGTTGGGGCCACTTTTGGTATCATCATTAGATACTGGTGAGACAACTTTGTCTTTGTGGTCATCAAGAGGAGAATGTAGAACCCAGGATTCATCCAGGAGCTCACTGAGGGCTGAAACAATGTGTCTGATGACCATATCATGGCAGAAGGGAACCCTGTGACCAAAGTTACCATTGTTATCACTCTCCAGAGGCAAGATGATATCCCATTGAAGGTTGTTCAGGAGAGGAATGAGGGGTCGGAAGTATGGTGAAATGTGCTATACGACAGATGGGACCCAAGTTAAGTTTGATTGAATAGTGATTGTTTTGAGAATGCTTGGTTCGCTGGTGTTGAAAAGTCTGTCAAAACACTTTTCGAGTTCCTTCTCAGGTCTGGGCCTGCCCAGTTCATCATACAGAACAGTTATACCAACAAGGACATAAAAGAAGGACTCTAGATCATGAAGCTTGTTGTGAATGACTGGCTGGTTGTGGCCAGCCATGACCAGCTCAGAGGACATCCATGCCCATGTACCCTGAGATATATGGTCAGTTTGACAGTTTGATCAAACTGCAAAGATCAAACTTACTGTTCAATAAAGTGAGTTTGCATCGTTAGTGATGCGCTTATCTTCCAACAGATTGGCCAGCAACACCATGTTATGCTGAGGGGAGAGCTGTGCAATCAGTGTCAACTTTGCATCTGCTGTTGAGCCACTGAGCATGGCAAACACATGATTGTCAGCAGCTGGGATTTTGGGTTGTTCTGATGAGGTGTCTTCCAGAATATCAGTGTGCATTGATGAGGGGAGAAGGACAGTTGACACAAGGAGAGGAGCTGCACTTGATGTAACATAGGGATTGGAAAGGCCTGGTGGACCAGGGTTGCACTTGGTGGGAGGTAGTGCAGTCAAAGAAGAGGGAACTATGCTTGATATGGTGATGGGATCAATATCATGTTCAATGGGAGGCAGGGGGGTTGCATTTAATGAGGAGTTGGGGTCTGTGTTGGACAAGGGGACAGGGGGCACATTTGATGAGGACGAGTGATGAGGGATGACCAGGACTGAGTAGCCCCAATCAGCAAGTACTCCTTGTCATTTGAGGCTCACGATTCTTGTGCATAAAGTATCTTGCGACTCTGGTGACAGGTGGCCCATCAGCAAGTGGAGATCATTTTGCTTAGTTTTCACAAAGGCAAGGAGGATGTTGACAAGGCTGATGTCACAGTGCAAAATATGAGTCTTTTTGAAGGTGTCCTGGTGGGCCTAAATCAGAAATATCCTGAAAATTCTGAAGGATAGACACGTGCCCACAACGAAATCCAAGAAGGCAACAAGGAGCTTGCCTAGACATTGAAAATCTGTCATGAGAGAACCAACAGGTTCGGTGACCAATTGGTACAGAACCTGGAGCTGATAAGCACCTACACTGCTGGCATACCATTGCAACATTGCCCGAATGTGATGTGTTAAGTGATTTGTTGTGCCACCGAACTTGTTGATCATGACTTGCCCATCCTAGATTATGGTTGGGACTCCCTTGATCCCGGCTTTGTTGAGAATACAAAGTATCACACCTTCGGTATACTTCCTGAGCAGATCTATCCATGTGTCCTTCATTGCTACATTCATTGGCCTTTGGCAGTTGTCCATCACCTCGCCCTCCCACACTGTTGTACCATGACCGAGTAGTGTGTTGGAAATAAACAATAGTTTGGTGAGTCGTATTCAGATGAAAACACATTCCAATTCAAGGCTTCTCTGGCCATGACTGAAGATCTTGTCTCTCCCTTTCTGTCATCCTTAGTTGATGTGCCATTATATGGCATGCCACATGTAAATGCTCTTCTTTGCAGCCCTGTTTTCAATGTCAACAACTTGTTGAAATTCTTGTTCCACATGGCATTCTGGCATTAATACTGCCATTTCTAATGATGGATTCCCTTGAGTTCCACCAATGTGCTATACATTGGTAATCACATTCTTCACAATACATCATGTGTAACACCCCATATCAACATGATCATTCCCACTCATCCCAAGCAGGGTGGGGATTATTATTGTCCTCAAGTTCTGGGAGACCAACCTTCTCATGTATCATTGTGCATCAAACAATATGTTCATTCTCAAGCATTGCTCAGGGCAATTACAGTATCTGCCATATGTCCCTCCTTTTGATATCTGAAGGAACCTCTGGGCTTGATTTTGGCCCTGCTGTTCTCTCTTCTTGGGGCTCATTTTTGCCCTTCTAACTTCCTCTTTGTCCAAGGTTCTGAAATTTCGATTGTTGATAGTTTAGTATACTTCCTTTCTTGAGATACTGAGCTTTATCATGTCAGAGAGCCCACATATAAATTTCATTTACAGCGGTTTTCAAAAGTTCGTGGAATTTGACCAAATCGTTTGCAATTTTGGGCCATCACGTGTCGTCACGTGCGCAGGACCCCGAATGTAACCTAGCTACGTATCAATACTACTAGCGGCTTTTTTTTTCACATCACCATGCCTGAGTCGCCATCCCGAACACCGGAACCCGAGGAGAACTCGGAAGTTGAACAGGTATTCTCCGTGTCGTTGATTGTCTATTCCAAGGTCAAGAAAATACTTCGAGGTAAAGCTACCTCAAAGGAAGAGAAGACAACGAAAACGAAGGAACTTTCGTTTGTTGTCAAGTCTTCGAACTATACTGAGTTTTTGCGGGGTATGCTTGAAAAGCATGGCCAGGACGACTACGAGGTCACCGCGAAGAAACATTACCCGTTTAGATACA
>JBBPJP010000516.1:0-20325 GCA_038088775.1 Boletus barrowsii | reverse complement strand
GGGAAGTGAGCTGCGAGGCACCGGAATGGGAATGGAGGCAGGGTGTGGCGGGCGGGTGCGCTGAAACAGGCGAGGACGAGCGGTGCGGGGAGGACGAGCGACGAGGTGGTGGCGCAAAGACAAGGCGCGCCGCCGCTCGCTTACGTCGCTTGTCCGAAGACATCGCTCTGTGGCTCCGCTCGTGCCTCACTGAACCCCAGACCACCACGCTGCCATCCTTGGCACCCTGTAGGGTGCCTAAGAAATTATGTAATTCGCGAGGAGAAAATTTTTAATCAGAACCCTTCCCGAGTCGCCCATCAGCCTCTCCACCTCCCACGAGCTCGTCTATGCGCCCTGCCACCAAACGAGCAATATAATCATTGGAGGTCCCATGTTCAGTGTTTAAACTCGCGAATCAACTAGTGTCAATGGGGTAGAAAGCTGATCTAAACTACACAGGACCATGTTGCTGTTGCAAAACGGTTCTATCATGTTCAAGTTACGTCCACGGTGGATGACGAGACAATCGGTTGCTGTTGGCCCGCCAAATTTTTAGGTCCTTTCACGAAACAAGTAGTGATTTTGTTGTGATTCTCAGAAGGACATATGACGACTTTGATTGTCAGACTGTGCACGACTCAATACTCATTGGTATTGGTTGTCGTTTGGTTTGTGAACTCTGGTTCCCATAAAGGTGAACGACTTTGCCATGATGCTAACATATGGAACCGCCTAGCTACGTTACTTGAGAAGGGCCAACTGTTACATCTTGCTTGGCAGGGTACGTGCTACGTGTTCAAGCATTGTCGGAGAACGCAAAACGAAACAACACGGCGTGTCGTGTGCTGCAGATAACTAGCGATAGGCAAATATCTGGTGAAATCTAACTTGCAGATGGCTTATTGCGTGCTGTATTGCAGCTATTAATTCCCGTCCACTTTAGGGGAGTCATCAGCGCATCACTCACTCCCGAGTCTGCCGCAGATCTCGCTTGAACAACTTGAAGGCAATGCAGCGATCGCACCTGATCTCACCGCCTGCACACCCCAGTGCCGAAACACTCCAGTTGTGTCTCCCGCAGTCAGGGCTATCTAGTTGAAACTGCATCAGTAAGTTCGCCATGGCCATATCCCTCATCCGAGCTTAGCGTTCTCGGCTGCATGCTGTGGCATTGCGGCTCAAGTGTCAAGGTCCAGAAACTATCAGTTACACCCGCGGGAAATCTCAAGTGCGAATATGACAGGCAAAACTTGAAATCACCGCCGGAACAGGTGCCTTGCGGAATGACCTTTCAAATGTTAACCGGTAGTAGTCGTTTTTCTAGTCGTGTTTGAGTTCAGGAATTCTATGGTATAAAGTTGATCGAAATTGCACAGAAACATGTTACTCCTCATATCCGAGTCGAACACAAACACAGTTCCATTGCACTACACCCATGGCGGCGCAGCTCCTTACTGATGCCTGTCTACTTGGTTTGGCGTTATATCTTGTCGTGCCTCTTGTCTGGAGGAGCTCCCCACTCCCGCCTGGGCCGCCTGGATGGCCGCTCATAGGAAACCTGCTTGACATCCGCACAGACGCTCCATATAAAGTGCTCGGAACCATGAGTAGTAAATATGGCAAGTGCTTGTGCCATATCAATTAGCTGCAACGCTCATTCTACGACAGGTCCTATCATCACCCTTAGAGTATTGGGAGCACAATACATCTTCCTCAATTCCTCCAAGGTAGTAGAAGACTTTCTCCAGAAGCAGAGCTCCACCACATCAAATAGGCCACAATTTCCGTTGGGCGGTGAACTCGTGGGTTATAATAAGTCCACAGGATTTGTCCAGTATGGCGACACACATCGAAAACACCGCAAGCTTTTTAATCAGCATATCGGTACCAAGAAGGGCCTGGTGGCATTCTCCTCCACCGTAGAAGCCGAAGCGAAACAATTCGTATGCAATGTACTGAAGAACTCTGACGATCTGGATGTACATTGTCGCAGGTGCGGTTCTACATTGTTCTCTGAGTGATCGTGTTCATATTCTGGGTAGGACAACTGCGACGTGTGTCTTCAGAATCTCGCATGGGTATAGCATCAAGCATGATGGCGATTTATTCCAGGAAATGTCCAACAGAGCTCATCAAATTTTGTTTACGACAATGACACCTGGATATCTAGTTAATTTGTTTCCTATCTGTGGGTATCCAGGACCTTTAATCTATTCTTAGCTTGAGCGGTTCTGCCAGTGCAATACCTGCCTGAGTGGTTCCCTGGGTGTGGGTTTCATAAGGCTGCGGAGCAGTGGCGCAAAATGGTAGATGATGCGGTGAACATCCCGCACGAGTTTGTGTTGGAGCAGCTGGTTTGTTTCTTCGTGTTCACGATGCTTGTGCGCTTACAATCATCGCAGGCAAAGGGTGATGCCGAACCATCATTTACGTCATCTTTACTTCAGCAGGGCCTTACGCCTGAAGATGAAGAGATTTTGAAGTGGGCTTCTTTCACGATGAACTTGGGTAGGTTTTCAGGACACTGTTCTCAAAAAATTTCGACTTACATGGAACATGGTTATCAGCGGGATCTATAACTGTGAGTCCAAATCTGTCTACAAGTACATTACAGTGTGACGAGCGCACCGACTACAGACGCAGTCTATGTTGCTTGCATTTTTCCGTGCGATGACAATGTACCCTGAGGTTCAGATGAAAGCTCAGGCAGAAGTGGATTCCATTGTCGGGGATGACAGACTTCCAACCATAGAGGACCGTGATGCACTTCCATACGTGAACGCGATCTGTATGGAAATCCTTAGATGGAACGTGTTCCTTCCTCTTTGTGCGTTCTATTATCTTCGTATGCGACGCTGACTAGAGCACCGAGTAACACTACACGGCGTTATTAGCAGGTCATGTTACCACAAAAGATATTCATTATGAGGGATATTTAATCCCCAAAGGGTCTTCTCTCGTTCCGAACATTTGGTTTGTGGCTCATCGAGTGTGGCATTGAGTTGAGATCTCATTCCGGGGAATTTGCTATAGGTTTATCCTATCAAACCCAGAGACATATCAGGATCCAGAGATATTTGATCCAGAAAGGTTCCTTGGTGAACACCAGCAGCCCGACCCGCGAGAGGCATGTTTCGGATGGGGAAGACGGGTGTGTCCAGGTGCCCGCCTGGCCGAGTCGATGCTCTTTATATATGTCGCAACGGCGCTCGCGACGCTGAATGTGTCAAGATACGTAGAGAATGGTGTGGAATGCGTGCCGAAATATGAATTCGAGGAGGGGATTTTACGGTGACTTTCCTCTGTTTTTCTGGTGTGTGCTACTAACGATTAGTCTTGCAGTCATATCAAGCCGTTCAAGTGTAGAATCACACCGCGATCGAAGAAGGCAGACAATCTTCTCTCCAAGCCAATGGCATGATTAGCGATACGGTTCCATCGTGCATATCATTGTAGTGCTGTCAAAGTTTATGAACAGGCTCGTCCCCTCGTGTATCCCCAATTGAACGTTGTATCATTATTGATCTTGTGGTTGACACTCAACTTCCGAGTCTGGAATTGTCGGGCTCTCAAAGAAATGATGGCTCACCGTCTCGCAACCGATGGTATATGACTGAGAGCGTGGAGTGCAGGTCATTTACGTCGATGTTGGTGGCGCGTTTCTCTCGACAATTTCGCTGGTCATGTTACTCTCTCTTACGTAGACTAAAGAGCTGGATGAAGACAGTTGTCCAAACGTTCAGCCTCCACTAGTATGTGTTCACGCCCCGGGTATGGTGTCGACTCGGACACCGAAGATCGCGATAGGTCTAATAACCGACACATGGGTGCCAGTGCAGGTCAAGAGCGGCTAAACTCACCGCCGGCTTGGTCCTCCCGGATAGCAAACGTCGCCGCGACTGTCTTACAGCTCCTTCCCCTGTGGATTTCGTATGATATTCCCGCTATCATGGATGATTCGACAAACGGAACCGGTCGGTCGATTGATATCGAACTTGGAGGACAAGAAGTCATAACTATAGACTTGGACAACCTCGACCCCAGCCCAGACGACGTCGTCACCTCCAATATACGCGCTACTAAATCATTCTTTACAACGTGACGCGGTTGATCACGTGCAGGAACTCGGACAATAGGTATGTAGGACAGATCACAAATCGACCCGAAGAAACTTTTCTACAATCCCCGAAACTCGGCCGTCAATCCCAGACAAGAGTGTGATAGTCTCATCCTGTTGGCTCAATGAGAAAGGAAAGACACGCTGATAGTAACAGCCTTTTTCGCACCCAGATCTTAGCAGAACATGCCCTCCCTTCGGGGGTGAATAGGTAATCACCCTCCTCAGCAACCTCACAAACAGACACATACCGGCCGTGCATGGAGCGATCACTAGCAACGGCGGCGTGGACGAGTATTCTGCCACCCTCCTCTGTCGACCGTACAAGGGCCAATCTTTCAATAATAGAAAAAAACCATCCTTTCGGGACCGTGCTGCGGGTTATTTCTGAGCGGCAGACACCGGGATTGACGGCGCAGGCAACGAAGGGTATGGATTCGGGAAGACGCGACGCGAGCTCCCGAATGAACATGATTCCCAATACTGAGAAACACAAGTGTTCAGCGTTCTCTCGCGAATCAAGTATGATACCCACATTTTGAAACTTGATAACGAGTGTGACTAGTTATAGCCAAGGCTCTCGGTCATATTTCGACATGCATAGCTGAAGAGTCACTGACTGACCTCTTACCAAATTCCGGCTGGCTGACAGTTTCAAGAATGCTATTCCGCGAGTCTGATGCCTTGAGCTCGGGAGCAAAGAAATGTGCAAAACTCGACAAGAAAACCAGACACGACGGCGAATCTGGAGAGGACGAGTTTATCAAGCATGGCAAGAGCAAGATGCTCAACAACGCTGTGGAAAGATAATTCACTTGCAGCCTGGTTTGATGAAATCAAGGTCATTTGGACGGGAAGATGAAAAAGCATCATATATGTACGTCATTTCCCAACCATCTTGCGTCTGAATGTAGTCGTTAAGAAATACTCCGGCATTTGCGACGAGTGTATTCAATGTTCCATTTCCTTCCATCGCGAACCTGTCAACAAAGGAGCGCACGTTCTGGAAGCTCCCCAGCTCGAGTGGCCAGGTATACAATTCCATAGTTGGTTCCGCTGCTCGTTCAGAACGTTCAAGGATGGCTTGAAGCGTCGTTTTTGGCATGTCAATATTCTGGCAATCGGTATGGTTGCATAGGCTTACATTTTCGTGCCAATTCACACTTGATTTGGCTCCTGCTGGTCGCGATGAGCAACTTGGGCCGCATCTTGGCGAGATGTACTGAAGCTTCGAACCCTAGCCCGACGTTTGACCCAGTCACAAGAAATGTCTTTGAGCTGACACGTCGGTCGACCGCTCTGGGCTGAGGGATGGTACGCCATTGCTCGCGAAGGTATTGAAAGAAAGAAAATACGGCCATGGACAGAAAGATGGGAGAAAGCGATGATGAAGCAGCTGGCGCTGGGGGCTACGCACGGAGAGATGGGTTTAGGGTAAAATGGGTGAAAGTGCGCGCGAGCTGGTACTTGTGTCCCGACTCATACAGGTTTCATGATGGCAACGTCAGGGGTATGGTTATCCGTTAGCCGTTGTAGGTTCACACCCTTTTTCGGCATCGGCTTTCGGACGCGACGTGTGTTCCTTCCCGGATAGCAAACGTCGTCGCGACTCTGTCTCACCGCTCTTTTCATTGTGGATTTTGTATGATATTCTCGCTATCATGGATGATTCGACAAACGGAACCGGTCGGTCGATTGATATCGAACTTGGAGGACAAGAAGTGATAACTATAGACTTGGACAACCTCGACCCCAGCCCAGACGACGTCCTTGATCTATTGAAAGAAGGTCAATGTAGAGTTTCGGTATGGGCGAAGCTAGCAGGGGAGTATTGGCGGAGAGGGTACCTTTCTGCTGCAGAGCGGATTGCACATTCTGCGATCGAGTGTACGTGGTCGGACGGATTGGTTGTACGCTCGTGGCATGCTCAATTTTTTGTAGCCTTGACAGCAAATGGCGCAACGGCGCAGTCACCTCCAATATACGCACTACTAGCCAATATTCAAATTGCACATGCTCAGAGAGCGCCAAAGTTAATCCTGCAGGATGCTCGTAAGCATTTGACATTCGGTCGCATTGTGGTAGTTCATGACTACTGTGCAGGGGAGGATAAACTCACGGGCGTACGTTCGAAAGAGGAATATTATCGAGATGCCGCTCAATACCTCAACGCCGGAGAAAGAGCAGCGGCGGAGGGTGGCGAAGGTGTCGGGGGCACTCTCGCATTCTTGACGCGAGGTATGTAATAACTATGATCGAAATGATTGAACTTAGCACGGTACAGGCATCCAACAACTGGCTACCAGATCCATGGACGACTCGATGCGCTCTTTCGAAGGTGTCCTCGCGGAAAAACCGACGAATATCGTCGCACTCCTCGGCAAAGTTCGTTCTTACGCCCGATCATCATCGCTCAAGCTGACCGGTTTCCGAAACACAGGCCCGCATTCTCTACGCAAGACGGAGTTATCCTCAAGCTCTCAAACTATTCCAGCAAGTCCTCCAACTAAACCCGTCGTGCGTTCCAGATCCTCGAATCGGTATCGGCCTTTGTCTCTGGGCAATGGATCACAAGGCGAAAGCAAAGGGTGCATGGCAAAGAAGCTTGGAAGTGGTACATATTTCCCTGTCAATTTCTATTCTAACCATAATACTGAGTTTCATGACCAGAATCCGTCCGAATGGGCTGCGCAGCTTTTGTTGGGCTTGGAGTCTATCAACGCGAGTAAAGCGGGAAGCCAAACCGAACAAGAACGTGCTCAGGCATTCTTGGTTGGTACCAAGTACATCGAAAAGGCCTTTAATGCCAACCAGAAGAGCGCTGCCGCAGCAAACGCGTTGTGCGAGCTATTCCTTCGTAAAAACAATTTTAAACGGGTGGGTGTAATACTTTCGAACATGTATCCAAAACTTCTGACTCTCACCCAGGCACTAAAACTAGCGGAGCGAACGGTGCAGTTCGCTGACACGCTCACTCTTTTAACAGATGGAAACCTAAGGGCTGCGCGGGCCTTGCATGCGGAAGGCTCGATAAAGGAAGCGACAAAATACTATACGACCGCAACGGAGGGCCAACCCAAACACATACTTGGTGCTATTGGCATGGCGCAGATGCAGATCCTCAACGGTAAGCTCCAAGTTCCCCGAGCCGGTTCCGCCAATATACCTCTGGTTACTTAGATGAGGTGGCTGCTGCGATCCATACCCTCGACACGTTGATACAATCTCCAAACCCTCAACGATCGGTGGAAGCCACTGTAATGCTTGCCTCACTTCGAGCACATCCCCGGCCAGGTGTATCGAGTGCGGATGTTGCGCAGGAGAAGCTCAAAGCACGTGAACTATTCGACCGAGTTACGAAAGCCATCGAACTTGACGACGCACGTGCGAATGGCCATGCCACTGGATCAAGCCGAACAACGAGCGCACTCAACGATGACATGGAGATGCACGTCGAAATAGCGCGTTTGTGGCAGGAAGACAACGTGGAGAGGACTACCAAGGCTTTCCGTGATGCCTCGCGAGTCAGTGCTGCAAGTGGTCATACTGAACCTCGGCTGCTGAACAATCTTGGCGCCCTCCAACACATGGAAGGCAACTTGGACGAAGCGCGGACTACGTATGAAGACGCGTTGACGAAGGCTGCGACTCTCAGCCCAGAGGACGGCGAGGCCATGTCAACATCGATATTGTACAATCTCGCCAGGGTCTACGAGGATAGTGGGGAGCATGCGATAGCCAAAGAAGCATATGACAAACTTCTTTCTCGCCACCCGGAATATGTTGATGGTCGGTCCTCCATCCGATGTGCTCCTTGACGGAACTGCACTGACAGTCCAAACAGCCAAGATCAGACAAGCACAAATGCTCGTAAATCTCGGCCAGCCCAACGATGCTCACGAGTTGCTTAAACAAGCCTTGGCCACTCGGAACACGAGCCTCAATCTTCGCGCATTCTACACTTCCTTTCTTCTTCAGCACAACGTAAAAGGGGCCAAGGACTTTGTGTTTGCTACGCTCAAAGACCACGAGAGACATGACGTCTACTCTCTCTGCGCCGCAGGGTGGATCATATACGCCCAAAGTCGGGATAGCCGAGATCCCAACCCAAAGATGGTGGAAGAGCGAAAACGGAACTTCCAACGAGCGGTCGAGGCGTATCACAAGGCACTTCAACTGGACCCCCTCTGCGCGGTGGCTGCCCAAGGTCTTGCCATTGCGGTTGCGGAGGATGCGCTGGGGACATTGAGTGGTCACCTCCCCGCTTCAGCAGCCGAGGATGCTCAGCGACGGTTAAAAAATTCGCGAGAAGCGCTTGACGTGTTTGCAAAGATCCGGGAGACACTTAATGATGGGAGTGTCTACGTGAACATGGGCCACTGCTACTATGCGCGCGACGAGTTCGACCGTGCGATTGAAAGCGTGTGTACTTTGTCGTACCATTTGTTGTTGAGCGCTTACCTATGTTGTAGTATGAAACTGCCTCTGTCAAGTTTTACGACGGTCAACATGTGCCCGTGCTACTGTGTCTATGTCGATCCTGGTATGCCAAAGCTACGAAAGAACAAACATCGGTAGCCATGAATATCGCTTTGAAATATGCACAGACCGTAAGGCACCTCCTTGATGCGCTGTCCCATCTGGCATAATTCTTACATTATACATTGCCTAGGCACTTCACCTACAACCTAGCGACAAAGCGATCGTGTACAACATTGCGATGATTGAACAAAAAACAGCAGAACTGATGTTTGGACTGGGACCCGCTAAGCGGACACTCAAAGATCTCGAGTGGTCGATTGCTCAGGCTAATCATGCTCAACGGTATGTCCGCCCCCGTCTGACCTCAACCAGTCCAACCGCTGACTTGCACATGATCATCAGTATCTTCGCTTCCTTGGCGGCGGATACTTCCTCGTTCTTGCCCTACAGTGTGGAGCTCGCAGATCAACGCCGGAAATACGGAGAGAGCATGTTACGTCGGGCAGACGAACATCTCACTGCTCAAAAGGAGTTTGAGGCTGAGGCCCACGCGAGACTTGAAGCTGCCCGTCAGAAGAGACAGGAGGAGAAACAGCGACAAGAGGCTCTCGAGGTTCGTCAATCCTTGACTCGACAATGTCGTCATGGCTGACATGTTGTCGTTACGTTCTGCATCCCTTGCGTATTGCCGTTGGAACAGAGGGCAAAGATGGAGGAGCTACGCGTACAAGCTGAGAAACTGGCGGGGGAACGTCGGATTGCGCGAGAGCAAGCTCTCGAATGGACGAGGGAGGTCCAGATGGAAAGCGACGAGGAGCGGGAACGGAAACTCAAGCGTTCGAGCAAGAAGACCAAAGCTGAGGCGGAAAGCGGGGACGAGGGCGCCGTGCTGTCTGAGCCAAAGAAGCGGCGGAAAGGGAAGCTCAAGCGATCGGGCGAGCAAGGCGGTGAGGAAAACGAACAATTGTTTAGTGACGAAGAGGTGGACAGTAAGCCACCAAAGAAGGTATGTGGTGTTGGTCACATGGATGCGTTGAAGCAGTGACTAATCTACTGTGGACGCACGCCAGCGGGGAGTAAAGAAGCGGGTCGTTCGTGATGACGAAGATCAAGAGACGACAGGTGGGCCGCGGAAGAAACAATTGTGCGTTTCTCTTGTCCGCCACCGGAACATGACTGGACTGATTCCTGTCTCCCATCGCTACAGCAAAAGTAAAGAATACATCGACACGGACGACGAGGAAATGTCGTAGTTGGGCTGTCAGTGTATTAGACGCGTCAGCGCTCGGATGCTGTCAGTACCCAGTACCCTGCGCCGTGCGTCAGGCCGTTGTCCCCTGTTCCTGCCGCATCATTCATGTCGAACTCGTTTGCTATCGCATCCTTATCGCGGTGTATGTGAGCTGCTGTGATCGTACCTTGCACCTACCACTATGAATGTACCCACAACCTATGACGACGGTGTCCTTGATAGATGTGATGTTTGTTTATCATTGATGTGCTTCTCGGCCGAGGTAATACTATGTAATAGCACAATTTGCACACCCGGAAGACGGTTGGGCTCGGCGGCCAGCGCAGGGGAGACTGATTAGACGTGGTGACATGTGAAGAACAAGGGGACCCTGAGTCTGGGCAGGAAACCAGGCAAGAATTTCGGCAGTCCATTCATACCTGGTGGGGTTAGACCAAAAATTAATTAATTAATTAATTCGCGCGTAGCGCGAAGGAAAAAAAGGCTCACACTGGGTTCGGAGGGTTGTTCTCTCGCATCTCAACCTGCTGAACACCAGTATATCTCATTCTGAGCGATGGGAATGACATTCCAAAAAAGGTAAGTCCAGTTAAGTGGAATTCAAACTCCGATAAGTCTTACTACCCCACCAGGAATGGACGGACTGCCAGAATTTCGGCAGTAGAATTTCTGCATGTGCACTACTGATCACGTGGGTGGATAGACTGGATTTATGTTTATACTAGACTAATTGACGGCGGTCGCTGTTGTGCGCCGCGCCTTCGCCAGCGCTCCACCTCTGCCTGGGGCCACCCCCTTTTCTTTGAACCCTGTAAGGCCTTGCAAGGTTCTGACTTTAAGTTGCTGATGGTCAGGAAGACCTGGGTTGGTTTTCTGGTGGGCAGTGGGTGGCGGGACGGGTTGTGAGGACATGGGGCTGAGCGGGATCTCCGCTGGGGGTCATGGATTCCCTTAAGGATGCATCTGGCGATACAGCTACGAGTTGCCGTTGCAACAGCACTGCGCTGGCATCTAGGTAAAGTACCCCTTCACTGGCAATCCCATGATTACAATCGATATCGGAGACACCTGTTTCCCTGAACGTAGGTTTCTATACTGGTGACTCCGGGTATACCCCATATACTAGGACTCACCATGATCACAGTTCCTCGGAGTTGGTCAGGAAATGTCCCATGCAGTAATCCCTAACTTTCTGTTACGCAGGGTCAACAGAGGGGTCAACACGGCTCGCGTTGACTCCGAGTACCCTACTACCCATGTACCTGCCAAGGCTAGTACGTTCTTGAATTGTGCGCTAATATTATTGATTTCATCTTTAGGAGTATGTGGCAGTATGTGGCAGTCCGGGACAGTTGATGGAAGAGTCGAAGCGTCAGAAGATCTGAAGCATGGGTCGGCGCAAACTTAGCACCTGCCTCTCCTGTGCGTCATGCAAGGCCAGAGGGTGTGCATCTCCAGCAGACGTGACAATGTTGGATTTACTTTTCACTAGAAATCCTTCTCATAGTACCTCATTTTTGATTCTAGTATTCGACACAGTCGTTTGAACTCCGGGGTTGCTGTGCTCCCAAATCCGATATCGGTGGCGGCGCTGTCCTGCTTCCAATAAGGTTACATAAAATACGAAAATATTATGGCGACGCAGTGGGTCGGCGTGGTCGGTAGGCGACCTAGGATGATGCATGGATGGTTTGGGTGCCTCAGGCACGCCGTCTTCACGCAGTTGCGCTGTCCGCTCTGACTCGCCTGCTACCTAGCTAGCGAGGTCGTTTTGACTCGCGGCGTGCTGCGCTCGTTGTGCCGTCTATTCCACCTTGTTTCAATCTCATGTGGACGCCGTCTCCATCGCTCTGGTGCTCTGGTTCGTGCTCGACGTCTCTGTTCGCTCCTTGCACCTGGTCTCCTAGCCCTCTATTTTGAGTTTGCCTGTCCGTTTCAACGACGCGCGCGTTCCCACTGCTCTTGGGACATATCCCATCGTATCCGGCACGTTCTACAACCATTTGGTGGTCCAGATCGGCCGCGACGACTTTCGATTCATCCTTCCGGTCAATATGACCTCCTAGGCCTCTAACTCGACGTGACGTATTCGTGCCGTCGCCGCACAGGTTCCTGTCGCCTTCAGCATGTTCCTGGCGCTCTGGGCACCGCTTGGTACAGCGGCTTTTCCCGCTCAGCTCGTCCAGCTCGTCTGGAGCCCCCTTGGGTAGGGTTTCCACCTCTCTATGTTCGAAACGTTCGTGCTGATGTTGTTTCGCAGGCTTTTCTGCCTGCTTCTAGGGTTCTCGTCACATCCCGATGCCGTTGACACATCCGCGTTGTCTCCCGGGTCGCCTAGCTCGTCCTGACATCTCCACTCCCCCTTTTCCACAGTGCTGGTTTACGCTGACACGTCCGGTAGACACGGCCACGGATACTCAACATGACATGTTGTGCTACCGTCGGCTGACCCACTAATCTTTTACTTCTCTGAGAGGTATGTGCGGGTATGAACTGGGCCTCATTCTAGCCTTCCATTTTTAGTGCAAGACAACCCGGGACTATCACTGAGCAACCAGGTTCGAGCATAGACATTCCGCTGGCAGCGCAGGGTTTCAGTAAGGGTTTCATGCAGCTCAGTGAATAATGCAATTTCGTCTCCCATGTCGTACTCGACGAAGCGGATAAATAGTCCCACATATCGTTCCCCTCGATCACAAATAACCCATGTCTTCCGAGTCATTCATCCTTGTGGGTGCCTATATTTTGCGAAAACTTGCAGACATTGCTGCAAATATCCACTCGCACTTCTTTGATGCGTCAAGCTTTCCCCCTCAAGTGCCTAGCCTGTTGGCAGGATACGACAACGGGCTGCTGTTTGCGCTTAGCCCTTGCGCTTTCCTCTCCAGATGCCAGTAGGTTCCAGACGACTCAACTATTTGTCGGTTGATATAAACATAAACTAGCCAGCAATACGGACCCGTCTACCGGGTGTCACTTGGTTTCTCGCGGTTCGTAATCGTCTCTTCGGACGATACCATATCCTCCGTTTTCTCAGCTTCTCCCCAACTGCTTCGTAATGACATCGTGCAACAAGACCTGTATTACGTCGTGGCTGGAGTCAAAACCAACTTCGCCTACCTCCACGAAGTCATGATCCGTGACCTACATCCGCTCATTGACAGGACTTTGTCATTGCGCCCTCTACCACAAGCCACGCAGACGTTCGGTCCCATGTTGTTATCTGGGATCAAGAATATTACCCGGGATCATAGCAAGCCGATATCACTGATGCAACTCACCAACGAGCCTCTTTACACTGCGACAAACCTCGTTCTTCTTGGGAGCGCCTTCCCGGCAGATACCTACAAAGACTTCCGGACGCTCAACAAAAGTGTACCGTACCGTTTCGGCAGGACGTTATTAAATCATTGGCCGTCCTATGCAGCACGAATGCGACTGCTGAAGTCACTCAGGGACTATTTGCAGCGAGGGGAGGTGAACGACTGTGATGACAAGTTTTCCCGTGGGTTCATGCAGGCTTTCGAAGATAACAACATCCGGTCCTCGGAGGGGGCACAGATGTTACTCAGCGGTCTGTGGGGGGTTCACAGCAATACGATGAACAACTCATTTTTTTCGCTTTCATATTTACTGGTCGATCCCAATGCCTTTGCGCGCGTCCGCGCAGAGATCGATTCAGCTGTCAAAATTTTTGGCAGCTTGGAAGCATTGCTACAAGCCGGTCCCGATGGACTGGATGATCCGTCCTTCAAGTTGCTAACATCCGCGATCATGGAGACCATGAGGCTCACGGGCTTGAACGCTGGAGTGCGGCAAGCCAACTGCGACTTTGGTCTGAAGTACAAGGACGGGAAGATGATACCGATAAAAAAGGGGGAGTATGTGTTAGGAGATATCCACGCTGTCAATATGGACGAGACGGTCTTCCCGGATCCCAAGACTTTCGTGGTCGATCGGTTTGCGCAGCAACCGTACCAAAGGATGCATTTGCAAACAAACGGATACCCCTTCCATTCGTTCGGTGGTGGCAGGCATGTCGTAAGTACTAACCACCGCCCCCCTCTCCATGCTCATGATCTCACAGTGCAAGGGAAGATGGCTCGCCGTTTACGAAATCAAGGTTGTTTTGATAATATTGCTCCACTTGTTCGATTTCAATCCGGCGGAGAACTCGGCGGGTTGGTGCCTGCCCCGATTCCATCCGCGTAGCATCGGCGTTTTCCACACGGAGGATGATATTTTCGTGCGGCTGTCATCACGCCAAGCCGAGAATGAGCTTTGAAGGGAGGGTCGAGGAATGATAGTAGGGTCACGGTTGTTTCAAAGTGTAACACGATTATTCCACCAACTGATGGTTGTAACTTCGACAGAAATATGTTTCTTTTTTTTCGTGATCATATTGAGTTGACAAACCAACAAGGTGTCAATCAATCCAAGGCAAATGTAGACGTCCCGAAGTTCAATGATGGCGTGTTCGGCGTGTTCTATGGAAATGTATACGCTCATAGCTTAGTGCTTAGTAACCTTAGTTGGGGTGCTGACGAGAGGTTAATGCGACACTCTAGTAAGATGGGGAATTCACGAATTTCGGCCCTTCCGTACTTCTACAACCTTCCTATTGTGACGATCGCAATCAGTATCTATACATCAGAAAATGGACAGATCTCAACGAAGAAGAGTCATTCGACGCCGGACAGAGCGAGATTCGTGTGGGCAGGATTTCGTGTTGCAAGAGATCTAGCAGCGTTTGAGACAAGTAATTTGCATGTGACTGGCTAGAATCACTAATTTACCATCGACCATACATTGGTAACCCACCCCCCGACTGTCGAAGCAGCGATATCCTCCATCCGACACCGGAGCTGCTTGAGGTCACTAACGAGCTGCGGGAACTTCGTCTCGGGGGGCAAGAGACGTCCCTGAGAAACGAGACGACGACAAACAGCATCGAAGTCGGGTTTGTGGTCGCGTATCCTGGGAGTGGTCTTCGAGCACGTTCATGTATATTCGCCAATTCATTGGCTGGAAAGGCGAGTCCCTAACTTGTCCCTAATCGGGCTGCACGCGCGTAAACAAACACAAATAGTCCTTCACCACACCCAACGACCGTGACGGCGACGTACTCGAAGAGTGATCAAGCGCTAATCTTGATAGGACAAAACTTCTGTCCGGCGCTGACTTTACAATCTGCTGGAGGTCATTTAATTACTCGTTGGAGTACCCGTTGTGAGTACCCGGAGTAGCGGGGTGGGGGATCCAGTGAGCCCCGCGCCGTTTCTCGTGCTGTCGATCTGACCTTTTTGTTTCGTTGGTTGTGGACGTTACAGCGCATTTACCCTCTTCCGGCTCGACTCGCCGTCATTGAGCCAGCGTCTATCGTTTTGCAGCAAGTTCACCGCGTAGTTTTCGCTCTTTGCCACCGGTCATGACCGTCTCTCATCGGAAACGCGAGCATCAGCCCGATGAAATACAAAGTGAGTGACTTGTTCTGTCCCACTCTGGATTGTTCCGTCCAAGTGCGCTTCTCACGGGGGTGTTGCGTAATCTTAGCTGTCAATGAGCCTGGATTACAGATTCAATGCGATTCATGCATGTGCGATCTGACGCATTCTGTCCGAATAAAATGTGCCGATCCTGTGTGTGAGCCAGGTGATGGAGTGGACGTTTGTCCTGCGTGTTTTTGTGCCGGAAAAGAGTTTTCGATGCACAAACGCGGTCACGCATACCGTGTCATCGTAAGCCAACATGCTCAAGAAGCCTCCTGTTTAGTCTAACAGTCGTTTCTCAGGAACTACATTCATATCCTATCCTTTCGGAAGACTGGGGTGCCGATGAGTATGTAGTCTTTTTCTGATGACACCCCAACTTTGCATCAACTTCGTGTTCCGCTAGGGAGCTGCTCTTAATCGAGGGCATATCGAAAGCCGGTCTTGGGAATTGGCAGATGATTGCGGAGCACGTTGGCACTCGGACAAAGGAAGATGTAGAAGAGCATTACAACTATGTTTACGTCGATTCTCCTAACTGGCCTCTACCGGTAAGCTAATGACTCCTCCAAGTTGAATCTGCCTGCCCTCAGTTTCTCCAACTAGCGGATGAATGCCGAATTTGATGTCGACCCCGAAGAGTTTCAGCAGCGGAAACGAAGACGAATGTCAGCGATGAATGATGCCGTTCAACCCCCGCCAAAGGTCGCACCTACGTCAGCACCGGGAGTGCACGAGGTTGCTACCTTTCTTCCAGGTCGCCTAGAATTCGAGCATGAACTTGACAACGAGGCAGAGGAATTGGTTAAAGATCTCGAATTTGGTATCTGCCTTGCTTACGGCGGAGACCAGATCATGGAGGACGAGAATGATGCTGATGTCAAAGCTCGGGCGCAGATGCTTGAAGAACGGAAATTAGTTGAAGAAAATAGACCAATGAGTCAACCGCCGACGAATGGTGCGAATGGCTACGTCAATGGCTATTCTTCTGTCAACGGTGATACGTCGAGACCACACTCGGTAGTCAAGTCGGAGGAACCCAGCGGTAGCGATCAGCAGACTACCGGAGAAGATGACCCAAATTCCGAAGAACCCATGCAACCACCTCCGCTCGAGACGGAAGATTCACTCGCATTCAAGCTGACAATGATTGAAATGTACAATCAGCGCGTAGCGAAACGTCACGAAGCTAAAGCAGTCATGTTTGAAAGAGGCCTCCTTGAATACAAGAAGGTCAGTCGTTGAATTCAGTAACATGTATTCATTCCTCTGACGTCTTCCAAAAGATGCAAGCTGCCGAGAAGAAGCGGGCGAAAGAGGAAAAGGACATTGTTCAACGCCTTCGACCCTTTGCCAGGCTTCAGACTGCCGAAGATTACGAAGTGTTTGCTGCGGACATCCTCTGTAAGATTTCATTGTCTTCCGACGGTAGCCAGTATTCATCATACGCGCCAGACGAGGCGATGCTGCGGAAGCGCATACAGGAATTGCAGCAGTACCGGCGCATGGGCCTGACCACTGCCGCCGACGTTGACAAGTTTGAGATGGACAGCATTCGTCGCGTACGTATACATCGCTTGCTCCATGTTGTTCGATTTGCGTCATCTCTCCATTCCCAGATACAATTAAAGACAAATCTGTCGCGAGATTACTATGCATCTGAGCGACTAAACCAGCTTCGGGGTGGAACCGGGCGTAAGTGTGGTCGTGTTAGTTCTCGTTGCCCGTGAACTGATGATTTCGTTCAGGAGAATCAGAGGGCCGTAAGAGCCACGACCGGGAACCAACACCCAAGGTTACCACCAATGCCACAGGAACGAGTGCTGCGCGTCGACCACGTACGTCCATTCCACTCCACTGTCGGATTGACATCGCTGATTGATTACCATCGATCAGCGGCCCCGCTGAATTTGGCCAACAGCCCTTCACTGCATCTACTCACCCCGGCAGAGCAAGCGCTGTGCTCACAGTTGCGTATTCTTCCAAAGCCGTATCTCGTCATCAAGGAAACACTCGTACGAGAGTACGCTCGTCGCGGTGGCAAGCTCCGCCGACGGGAAGCTCGTGATCTCGTGAAGATAGACGTCAACAAGACGAGTCGCGTCTGGGACTTTTTAGTGCAAGCTGGGTATCTCAAGATAACACCGGACCCGCAACCCACTGCAGCTCCTGTAGACCATGCGTGAGTCGCTGCACGTTGCTTTGACCCGCATGACTCATACCACAGCGGCAGGCAAGCACATACGTCTCTGAGCGCAACACCATCCAAGGAGCAAGTTCAAGCCCCCGGTCCCACAAATCCAGCCGTGGCCCACGCGGCCTCTAAAACCTTGACTCAAAACAGTGCTTCTCAGCCAAAACTCTCGTTCACGTCCCCTACCTTATTCCCCTCTCCGTGGCCACCAAGCCAACCATAGTCTTATTCCCATGTACTCGTTTATCCCACACGCATCTGTACCATAGGCATTTGCATCCGCTGTTTTTTTTCTCTCCTCACACTTGCTCCGTGCTTTATTGTCTACATTATGATAACCCTGTAGATCTTCCTGCGATGAGGCTCTCGATAATTGTTTGGTCAATAGGAATGTTGGCATGTCGAAGATACTCGTCGTTCCTAGACGCGAGCGCGTTAGCAGATCCCAGGGTAACATGTTTGGATGGATTCTCACCAAAACTTGTTACCAACAGGACCAGGTGACGTGTCAAACCAAGAAACGGATTCGAGTGATGGGCAAGCCTTACCTTTGAATAATGACGATTGCCTGAATCGCACCTTGTCGACACGGGTGATCAGCAGGAGCATTATAGGCTACGTGTGACATGCTTACAAGACGGTGACGACGGTCTGACCCTCTTTCCATCCCATCTGTTGCACCCATTTGACGCACGCCACCAGATTACAAGCACCACTGGATCCGAGAAACAATCCGTCGTGTTGGACAAGGTAGCGAGACATGGCGACAGCCTCCGCGTCCGTTATCCTAAGACATGTCAGTACCGGAGCGGACAAATGGCACTGAAACTTGCCGAAACGCGTCATCGATGATGGGCAGCGCCAAATCGATATTGTTCGTCATCCGATTGATCCCACTTGTAAAAAACGACGTGAGACAAGGGACGATCACAAGCAAGACAGGAAGAAAAACGTACATCCCTTCGACGACCGTGTCGACTTGATGCCGTCGCTTTGTGCCTTCTGCTTCCCTGCGGTCATACAGGACACCAAATTTGATCTGACATGGTGAAACGGCATTCTCGAGAAGCAGCCCTGGAGCGTACCTTGTTGTACAGGCCGCTTCCTTCAGGATCGGCCAAGACGACCTTGATGGTCTCGTCCATCGACCTGAGATAACGACCCGTGCCGGCGATCGTTCCGCCGGTCCCTGGAGTCGTGATCGATTGATCCTTGAGTTCGACGGCTCGGGTCGGGAAAATGGACGACGCACCGGCACCTGAGACGAACGCATCCACCTCCCCGTTCGTTTGGCGCCATATCTCTGGACCAGTTCCCTCGTAGTGTGCATCAAAGTTGCTCCTGTTCTGCATCGACGACCGAGTGAGCACCTCGACTTGAGGCTGAGCTGGACGACGCACCTCGAACTGGTCGGCGAAGAAGCCGCGCGGCTTGGTGAGTAGCTCCATATCCTGGGGGTCATCTTGTGTGCCCTCGGGATGTACGTGGGACGACGTGGTGGAGACGACGACCGAAGGTGACCCTGTGACCATCTCGTGGCTGAAAACGGCACCCTCGACTCCGTTCAGTGCGCTCGGTCGGCCAAATCGTGCGGCAGCTTGTCGAGCCATGTTCTAACACGTCGCTGTGAGGATACGTCGGCAGAAAACGACACATACATACGACGTACTGTCCGAGAAGGATGAGTACGTGGTGTGTCAGAGGGTGGGCGATAGAGGGACGTACTTGTTTCTTGTCGACGATGCTGACCGGGCGTACGCGCTGTACTTGTGCCCCGAGTGACTGTAACGCTTTCACCTTTTCTTCCGCCACATCGTCTGGGATGATGATGGCTTTTTCAAGGAGGTGAGCAAGCAAGACGCGAGTGTGGATACCACTCACTTGCGTCATAGCCTCTGTCGACGATATAATCAATGCTGGCACAACAAAGGCGGTTCCAACATTACCTGGCTTTCGCTATCGTTGCGAGAGAAATCCCAGTGGACCCCACGGTTCCCTCAAAGATCCGGGATCCAGTATGCGGGTGTAACAATCCTTGTCGCTCCGCATCTTCGATCACTATCGCCGACAAGTAAGCTCCTCTGGTTGACGCATACATGCAGCGAAAAAGTCTCACTTCGCAAGGCAACACGGTCCTTGACGCTACCTCCCGGATTCAGAAACTGGACGCAGACCAAACTCAGCCATGATCACAATCGAAGACACGGGGAGTCCCAACCTCAGCCTTGCCCAGAATTTCCACCCCAAGCGCATCGCTCAACGAGTTGATTCGAATCAATGGCGTGTTTCCTGATGCGTTGAGCATTATATGCGTCGATATGCTACGAAGACACACCAATCAAACCAGTTACTCCGTGTACTATTTCATCGCTCCTCAGCTCGATGGGTCGCAACGAGGTCTGTTTCTCTAGCTTGTCCTGCTTTCTGTGTTCTGAATAGTAGTGTGCTAGAGAGGTTGCCGAAACTGAGAGCGTGAACCCAATCAAGATTCCATAGGATAATTGGCGGACAGCAGTGTTTGGGAAATGGAAGAAAGCAGCGAGTCGACCTGCAATGTCCATGAGGGACGGAATGCAACACACGTTTCATCACACAAAACTTTTCGCGAGGCAGCACAATAGATTGCAAACAAATTCTACAGTAAATCCATCAGACAGACGCTCAACTCGCTGGCTCCGACTCGCCGAGCTGCACACAGCCCAGCAACGCACAGAACCAAACGTCCTCGAGATCCCACCCAAAAAGCGGAGACCATGTTCTCTGTCGAACGAGCGAGCGCGGATGTCATCGAATGGATTTGAAGGATGCG
>JBBPJP010000515.1:0-20339 GCA_038088775.1 Boletus barrowsii | reverse complement strand
GTCGAGTACATGATCTTCATCACCCACGACATCTGGCAGAGCACTAATCTTGATGATATCTTCAGACTTGACAAGGTTCAGCTCGCTCCACATACCGAGACACAAGAGTGCCTGGGTGGACTGAGCCGAAAGTCCAGAGTGTACATGTGAGAGGAGGAGATGGCCGCGGCTGAAGAGGTGCTCAACATCAATTGACGTCACTATCCATTATTGTTAGTATTGGAATAAATATATAATATTTTCATTTGAACATACCGGGGATTGACAAATAGTCTAGCACCATCCGTGAAAGGTGAGGGTATATGTCACAATGGTTGTGCCACCAGAAAATCGGGTCAGCCACATATTCGACATCAGATGCGAGGTACCGGTCAAGCTCACAGCCTAGAGTGGCTGGCTTGGGTGGTGCGAGCGCTGGCAAATTATCAAAAATGTTGGTCATGGTCTTTGCACTCTGGTTACTGGGATCGGACTGTGTCTCCGAGTCTACATCCTCCACATCATCACTGCTGTCCTCGTAATGTTCAAGGTTACTGCTGCATTGAACTTGTTTTCATTTGTAGAATTCCACTTAAAACAGAGCAGTTCAGTCTCAAGTTCAAGATTGGCAAAGCAAGACATACACTTCTTTTTTATGAAAGTCTCCATGGGCATAATCCTTCTGCGAGTGTTGATCCTCTCAGGAATTTTGTCCAGGAGGTCCTGGGCCACATCCAACCTGCCAGACAACACATAGCACCCTGAGAGTAGTCACTCAGAACACTTGCCAAGCCTCAATTCAAAATGTCACTGACCTGCGGCAATGAAGAGGTATGTTGTGTGACTCCTACCAGTGATGCATTTTATACATGGACTTTAAACAACAAATGAATGTAAACAACTTACCAGCTATTCATGTCCATCAATTGCAAAAAGATCTCGGTGCATTCTTCATATCATCTGAAACTGAGCAACGCCCAGGCAAGCTCAAACGCGAGCTACATGTACATACCCGAGCAAGTGTTGATGAGGTGCTCTTTCGACAAGAGACTAGAGAAACAGCATGCCAATGTATCTGCTTGAGGAAACATTTCCGGTCAATTGGGTGCAAAACCCCCTTTCAACATCTCAATTGCACCTTCAACACCCCTTGTCATATGCTGGATTGTTGCCTGAAGAACAGTCATTAGTTGATTGTAGCCATTCAATGGGGACACCAAAATGTCACCTTGTTCAGTATCCATAAAGTTCCTTTTGGGTATTTTGCCAAAACCCTAAAGTACATTGGGAAAAAGTAACTTAATCAAGAGAGAAATCGCGCACTTGTTTACTATCCCTTTGTATTGCCTCACAATATGCTCTTCATCTGCTTGGTATCCTGTCAAGAGCAATACGACACCGTAGTACGTCATCAAAACTAGTCTTGAATCCACAGAAATCACCATCACACCTAGATGAGCTTCCCAAAATATGCACCCTGCAAACACAGAATGTATGTCCAATCGAGCAGCAGATATAGCCAGCGCCTGGAGGGCAACTTGCCGGTCATGGTTGTACCCCAAAAAGCCTACCACACTTCTGGGATAAGACATGACATCAGGAACTTTACTTTTAGGGATACTCCATACCTGGCTTTAGAGGGAAGGAGGGAAAGCACAAGGTTGAAGAGTCCATAGCATTGATTTGACGACCACATTGAGTAAATTAGAACTAGGAGCAAGAATGAATGTCAGGCATCAGTAGCTCACCAAACGCAGCGCCTGATAAGATAAGCTCTTCAATTACATCACAAGTGGACGGATCATTCCTGGTGCCCAGTGCGGGAGGTACATATGTCGATGGTGGGAACCCCCAACGGGCCAGGAACCCTGTAGGTTGTACTCATGGACCAGAACATGAGGCAGGGGATTGTACGCTGTGAATTGAGCCCTTGTGAGATGGTGTGGGGGTAATTCCTGGGGTAGCATAGTCGTCTAGTCCATTCGGATATAGAGTCTTGAACAACCTGGTCATTAACAACATTAGTGATGGAATGGCAGTTGAAAACGACATACTTGATAAACTTTGAATGCACACTGATGTGTGTGTTAATGTAGTGTGAATGAAAAGGTCATACAGAAAGGCTTGCCTGTTAAGATCATATCTGGAGAGGTTTCAGCAACGTGGCAAGTCCAGAGAACAGTAGCATTATCACATGTTACGCTCAAGATCTAAGCAAGATTAGAATGATAGGTATGAGACAATGTACTCATTTACCTTATCTGATACTCTGAATTCTTTTAGCATGTTTGCAAATACTGTTGTGAGTTCAAGGCTGGTGTGTGATGTCACCACTTCAATGACGTCCAATGGCATACTTAATGGTACTCCCTTGTGCTCCAGGTGGACACAAAACACGACAAACGCCTGGTGATTAGGCGATGTCCATGCATCAGTCATGAAGCTAACTTTGCCACTATAGTCCTGGTACATTGATCCATTCAATTGAATTCCCAGAGTTGACTAACAGACCCACTTGTAGCATCTTAGCAACCCGCTGACGAGTTCATGCAAATACCAGCTTGACGTCTCATGAGACAGTAGATGGCGACGGTATGTAATGCTCTGGACGTCCCGTCTTCATCAATGATTGAAAACCTTGATCAGCCACTATCTTAAACGGGAGAAGACTCTCAGCCACCCAGCATACAATCTCAGCACTGCAAGCCAATATATCAATAACCATGTACATATTAATAAGGATTCATACCGTGTTTCAGTGCGGGTATGTTGCCGGTGAGAATATGACACCTTTCCCTTGCCCTTACATTCGAATGATGTCTGAAACAACCCTCAGACTCACACTTAAGTGAAGCTGGTGCTAGGTTGCTTGAACAAGGGAAAAGATGACTAATGAGAAGTGAAGACTAGAGTTGCCTGAGGGGGAAACTCCAAGAGGACAAGACTGAGGTCCTCCTGGCGATGTATTGGGGGTTTATATAGTAAGTACATGTGCGCACAGACCACGCTATGCTACGCTATATATGGTAAGTATCCTTGGTACTGGGTAACATGAGTAATACATGAGGTGTGGCAGCATAGCAATACATGCGTGATGCGCATGTATGTGGCAACACTGGTATGCATAGCCAAACAGGCGTGATGCGCATGTTTGGGAAATGAAAGGAAATGGAAGAGAAGGTAAGCGGATATGGATAGAAGCGTGACCATGTGAAAGAGAATAGATAGGGGTGAAAAAGAAAAGAAATGTTAAGTCCATTACCGTTAACAAGGTGATCGTAACAATGTCGTGATTGTTCTGTCGTGCAGGTATTCCCCAACAATCTTTTTCCGTGCCTCGTTGGTGTCCTTCGCATCATTGGCTACTGCCATGATCTCCGATCCCCAGCACTTCTTAACATGCTTTCGCAAGTTACCAGTGGATCGTGTATCCCCCTTGTCAAGATATCATCGTATTTTGGTGTTGCACCCTCATCATGTGCATTTGAAATCATGTGCATGCCAACCATCAATCTCAATGATCTGTGGGATGGGCTCGAAGAAGGCATATATTGGTGAGGACCATTCCTTCAAAAGACAAGCTGTGGTACCTCAGCTAACAGATCCTATGAGGACATTGAGAACACACTTAGCTCATCTTGAGCAGTCTCATTCTTTGCATTGGAATTAAAGGAACCTGCATCAATCTCTTCAATATCACTATTGTCAGTCAACACACTAGTGGGGTCATCCTTTTGTGATTTGGTTGTCGTGGCTGCCGTTTTTGTTGCAGCTGCCGTTGTTGTGCTAGTGTTTCCATCATCATTACCTGGTCCAAGTCATGCCTTTTTGCCAACCACATCAACATTGGTGTGGTCACGGTTGCCGTCAGTCTTCCGCTTCCTTGCGGTCTTCCGGGTCTTGGCATTATTGTCAAGGGCAGCTTTTGCCTTGTCGGTCAACTTTGGCTGTTGTGCACTTTTGGAGGAGGAATTTAGGAAGTTGAGTTCTGGTGGCATGGTTGAAGGGTGCAGCAGTGTGTCGAGTCGGAAGCAGAGTGTTGATCAGGCCCACAATGTAAATTTTCAAAGCTGTGCTAAAAACATTAAGGTTTCTATGTCAGATGTCAGCCTCTCTGTCGGGAGGTGTAAAGAGGGGGACCCACACGGGTAACCCGTACCCTGACGCACAGGCATAGTATGGGTATGGGTATTGTCACGGGTCACACAAATGTAACCCATACCCATACCCAAGCGGGTATGGGTACAAAACCCGCGCGGGTTACCCCTACCTGTGCCATGCCCTATCAACATGTGCTGACAACAAGCAACATGGATTGATATCCATTGGGAGCTTGCCTCTGCTTGCGGCTGCCACTTTTAGATGGACTGGTCATCAGTCTAGGCCCAAGACCACAGCTTGTCCATTGACCTTTACCATCATTCAGTACTCAGTACTCAGCCCAGCAACAGTTGTGTTTGTACTGTCATCGACAATGGCTGGTGCATAATGGTGAAATGGAGGTGTGCTGTTGCTGACATGGGAGACAAGAGTCATCTCTGTCTGTCAGAATTGATGCTCATGGGTTCACAAGGGTGGTGACGTTTTTCAAAAGATGCCAAATATCTCATGGGCGGTGGTGAGAAGGGTCTTCAGGTCTGGCGAGTGGCAGACAGCCACTAGACAAATGGCATCCATAGAAGCGGAAGACGTCCTGTGTATTGCTACATCAAGAGATGGCAGATGGATCGTGGTGGGAACAGGCGAAGGAGAGCTGTTCATGTGGAATGCAAAGACATACGAACGGGTCTTTGAACATGCAGAACACTATGTCATTACCACCATCAATTTCTTGCCAGGCTCAACTCAACTCATGTCAGCCACCACCGGGGGAATCACTGTTTAGGACATTGTGGGTCGCAAACAAAAGCAACTACTTGAACATGAGAGACAGTTGCGAGCAGTGAAGTATTTGCCTCAGGGTGATCACATCACAATAGCTGCCAAAAATTCTGTTCAAGTATATGACAGCAAGAATGGTCATTTATATGTGGAATTCAAATTGTGAGCAACCTCATTTTACAGCAAATTTCTCCTCTGGTTCGACAGCTACATCTTTGTCATATCCGACAGCACAATCAAGCAATTTGAGGCATCCACAGGTTCAGCGGTCGTGGAGTGCCAAGTTCACCATGGCTTAAACTTGTGCATCACCCTATCCCAACATGGGAAATCCACCACATACTCTGCAAGACATACTGTCACAATTTGGGATATGTCCATGCATGCCCAGCGTGGTCTCATTCAATACATTCAACAAATATTGTCCCTCACGTTCTCTCTGGACAACCAGTTTCTAGCAATTGTTACATGGATGGAGAGATCACCATTCAGGATCACAAAGACAGCTTGTAGCCTGTAAGTATCGTGTGTTAGACTGGATGGCATGTTCCAATGGTTTTATAACATGAGACTAATTGCTGTTTCTCTGGTGTTATTCCTTCATATTGCTGATGCTGCATTCAATACACAGTAAGATCATCACTTCGTGGATGCCGAAGTGTCGCTGACGGACACAATCTCCAGTTCTCTCGACCAGGCCCATTGCACACTTGCCAAAAAATCCCTTATACGAGTCTTGATCAAGTGGAGCAAAGCATACATAGCCAGTGGTTCATGGGGAGCAGCGTTAAATGACATGAACATGGTGAGTTGTCCTGTGTCGCGCAGGCTAGTAGTCGATATATCGTCACCAGGTAATTGAGCTCGACCGATCGTCCCCATGGGGTTACGAGAGAAAGCACGCGACGCTACACAAGGTGGGAGACTATGAAAACGCAAGCCATGCTTTCAAGACAATGTTATCCAAGATGTCACAGTCATCTGATCCAGAGATTCGCAGTAAGTGCATTGACATCACACCAAAGTTCAGCTGTTGATCTCCTTTCCCAGAGCTTCATCACCAGTACATGGATGCAAAAGTGGCTATTCAGGATGTCATTCGAGATGCTATCCGTGACTCTCCATGGGTGCTCATTAACACCATCTCTGGTCAACTCCTCGACACAGTGGGACAAGCTGCATTTGAATCGCTCCCAGTCTTCAATGATCATGGTCGCCTGCATGACGACAACTATTGACCACAGGTGCATTAAACATGACGTGACACAATTCTATCGTTACGCCTTTCATACACGTGGGAAACAATGAACCTCTGAGGAACTCACATATATCATAGTGTACGATCTCGATGAATCTCCCACAAATGACAAGCTGAAAATGTTCTGCAGGATCGTATGGGATGCAGGGTTACATTGGGCTTGGAGTGATACCTGTTGTATCAATGGAAGGGATCACTCTGTGCTTCAAGAAGCACTCGTAGCCATGTTCAAGTGGTACCAGTGTTCTGCTTTGACTCTCGTGTTTCTCTGTGGTGTTCACTCTCCATCACGGCATGGTGACCTTGCAAGGAGCATCTGGAACTCTCGTGCCTGGACGCTCCTTGAATATCAAGCCTCAAAGGTGGTTTGGTTCTACAACGAGGACTGGGCCCTTTACATGAACCTTGACATTCCAAATCACAAGGACTCACCCAAGATCCTAACCTCTGAAGATCTGAACCAGACCCCGTGTTATAACGTTTGGGCTCGCTGTAGTGGTGGGCAAAGTGCAGTGCAGTGAGTGCACAACTTTTTGTTATGCCAAGTCCAACATCGAGGTCAGCACCCATCACCCCATCACCACCATCACTATGTGACCGCTATCTTGACCTCTCGAAACAATGCCTGGTTCCCGTAATACGTATTCACACCTGCAACTTGTGCAGAAATCCTATCAGAGCTCTATGATACTTTCTGGGGTCCGTATGCCCACCTCTTCCTCCCACTCTCCTCGCATCAGAATTGGTCTCTCCTAATTTAAAAGCAACACTTTTGGTTCTGCATTGCACATTACAGACCTCTCCAATGACATCCCTACCCTGTGCTAGCTCAACTGGTATCATACTCGACTCAGGAAGAAACCATGTATCAGCTTGAAGTAGATGTATCCTTCACACTATCCCACCCTCACGAAGTTGCTATAGGTTTGGTATACCACGATGAAATGTTCTTAACAACTAAAACCACCCTTAGGGAGTCATTTCACCACTGTGTATCCGCACACCATGGATGCCTATCCCCTTGTCGACAGGAAGGCGGAAACATCGATCAAATACTTCACCCTCCAGCTCCTTACTGTTCCATCTGTAGCAAGTCATATTGTGCAGTGCCACGACCCTGTTACACGTTTGCGTGACATCATCACCAACTTCTTTCTGAACCAAATCGTCAACAAATGTATCCTCTTTGCTCCACCGAACGCTTTCGAGGTCGCAGAACTGGATGCAAACCGTTTCATGCTGTCTTCAGTGACCTTTGGTACCTTTTCCATGATAAACCCATCCAACAAATCATCGCCAAGAACCCTTCAGTCATTCACAAGTCTGCCGAGGTGTGCCAACTGTTCATGCACATTCATCTGAGCAGATGTGCGGCTACCATTCACATAGAGTACAAGACAGATGCTTGGATAAGCATCTTTAACATCCCACTCTCTCTGTCACATGTCATCAAGGTTTACAGAGTGGCCTTCAGTCAGGTGATGCCATCATAGTTCATGAACACCATTTCAATAGCTGTGAGGGATATTCCCTCAGTATGCACGTTGGAAAACGACAAGCTCGATATGAACAAGTCTTCAAAGCTGGCATACCACAATGTTCTCTTTGGGGACGTTGAATGCATGATCGTGGAGTTTGACGTCTGGAGGGCTCGGTCAGCTTCCATCACTCCTTGCACTGGTAGTTGGCAGAACTGTTGAAGAATGTCGACATTCTTTCTGAAGAATTGCTGAGTCGAGTTGGCGTCACCAGCATACCAGACTTATTCATGTGGATCGCGACAGAGGGGGCGATTCTCGGTAAGCATTGTGATGTTCTCATTCTAGCAGTCATTAATTTAGTCTTGTAGTGCTCGCGATGGTCGCCCAGATCCGATCTGGACTGTGGGTCCGCAACGGCTTTCCGTGCGTTGGTGTTTAGCCATCTGTCTTCCTAGCCATCTACTTCAAAAACATGCTGATAGCCATAGCTCCTATCTCAACGAGTTAATTCGCTGTTCCCAGCAACCACTGCAGTCAACTTTCCCACCCATGGATGTGGACCACCATAAAGATATCTCACAGTTCCCTCCCAACTTTGACGGTATTCCAGCGCAATACACCTGCTTTGGCTAGCACACGTCCATGTGCAGTCATATGATGCATATGGAGTGTTTTCAAGTTTACAACATGTCCAGGCATAGGAGGTTAAGAACCTTTCATGGATATCTTGACATTCCAACTTGGCACCCTTTGTCCGAGTGGTGTAGGAGATGGCGAGGTGGCAGGATGGAGCTTGTCCACCCGACACTGATTGCAAAGGGTCGGGAATGGTGGTCACACAGAGACAGCCCTCATAACCAGGATGCCAACCAAGACCGATCTGGAATATCAAATGGTATGTTTTGAGTCTCTCTCTGATCAAGGGGAGCAACATGAAGTTGAATTCTATATATACGGGCAACACATTAGCCAAATTCATCAAGGGTGCATAAACTTACTGTCCAACGGTGGGCTGGGCCCCACGGCGTCATCCGAGTTCACTGTCCATGCGTCAGTTGATGAGTCTTGGGGATTCAGTGAATAATTGGGGGTGGTTGGAGGGGGGGTTTTCTGTCTAGCTTCTGCTTGCTCTGGAATGTCACACCTTCTGAAGGCAGCGGCCACTGCAAGTAGGATAGGGTGCATCAAGGCCACCCCACTCAACATGGTCTCACAACCCCTGGATGACCAGTCCATCAAGAGCTTCAATATATGAGTAAACTCTTACCTGACAACGACATGGCTTTTGTTGAAAACACCGATGGGGCATTGCCCAGAGCGACCTCACACGTATCTCGTGATACACTTCTAAGGGTTCCTCTCCAACCCTTGTATTCACTGTTGATGATCAAGACTTCCTTTCCCAGGTATCACCGAGTCTCGTTGAGCTCAAACACCGAACATTCGTGTGCAACGTATGTGATCAGCACAAAAAAATGACCCTGAAAGAGAATGTCAATGTGCGAAGAGCGAAAACGGATGATACATACGCAGTTGGCCTGAGTGTCCACCTCCAGTACCATTCTCTGGAGGTCCATTGCCCCAACAATCTGTCTTCTGCCTAACCAATTTCCTCATACTATCTCAATGGCGTCTCCAATTGTGACATTATAACCCTGTTCAGCTGAATATTTGAGTGCATTAGATGGCGGCAAGAATTTTGCTGACTTGATGGGGATGGTGATCTGAGATATTGTAGGGTGTAGTGGACATAAAAAAACCACCCCCGAAGATTTTGTCTCTATAGTCCCCAAAAATCCACAATCAGGACCAGATACCACCTCTGCACTATTGCCAACTTGGACGTCGTCATGATGTTCCTCGGAGCGTTGATCAGTGGGTGGTACAGAAAGTGGACAATCAGAAATTTGTGATTCCAGAAGGTATGGGGTGGTGCGAACCTGAGGAGTGATTGATCAGACTTCAACCATCTAGCAAGGAAGTAAGTTTACCAGTGAGTGGTCTTCATCAAGGGAAGAAACTTCTTGTGTCATAGAGTCGATTTCTACAATCAACCCAAATTTCCCAATATTGTTGTGATGAACGTTTTGCAGGTCGCTGCATGGGTCAGCAATAATCTGCACAAGGTCTCCCACTTTGTAAAGCCTTTCTAGAATTGTAAGGGGTACAGCAAGCACTTTCTTGTCCAGGATGGTTTCCACAATTGCGGACTCATTCTCAAGGTTGATTGAAGCTAGGGTTGCCTGGACATTGAAGTAGCTGGCATCATTTACCATGACGCGGTCGAGGGGCTTCCAGTAGAGTTGATTGTACTGTCTGTAGGTGGCGATTATAAAGGCCGGGGCAATGCCAGATTGGACATGAAGGGCAATCTTGTGAGGAGATGGGGTGAGAAATTGGTACACTTGCGATTCTGGGAGCTGTATTAGCATAAGTCCCGCAACGTAGTGATGTTCTCCGAATCTGTAGGAAGAATGACCATGGAAGGAACTGCACCGAGTGCCACTGTAATTATCAGGGAAGAAGAGCTGACGGGCATGGTGATCCTCGCCAATCATGTCGTCCTTGTTGTGACATGGGAAGGGTTTGAGCTCTCTTGATGCCACTAGGATATCAAAATGTCTGGACTGTGCATTGAAGGAAACGATATGGCCCAGGTCATGCTTATACCACCCACGCTTGGTGATAATGCACCACACTGGAATCACATGCATTTTCCCGAATGTACAAAGAACAATATGATCCTCAACAGGCACAAGTGTGAAGTTTTGGACGCAATCAGAGTGAGAGGGGGGACATGGCTGAACAAGGTTTTTGGATCGGGCCCCCACACCCTCACGCGCCCAGGCTGTCCTTTGATAGTTGAGGCAGTCATGTCAGCTCTGTTCCACACCCCTGCAATATACTTCACAGAGTCAGCTGTGAGTGGGAGGGGGATTAAATGTTGAAATGGAAGTTCTGAATGTGCAACATACCAGGAACAACTTTGACCAGCCACAGAGATGACCATTCAGTGCCATTCGAAGGTGTAGGTAGACGTGGTGGGGATCTTGGCCATGGAGATGGGGACTTCAGTGACCGGGAAGAGGCTGGGTCATACGAGGTCAGCCAGCGATGATGCTCTACAAGCAAGATTGCCTTGAAAATCTCCTCTCACTTGTCCAAATCGTTTTCGAATGCAATCTGCGAAACTAAGTCCTCCCAGTAGCCAATCTTCGCATTCTTCCCATGCTGGAAGTCTAGCTTTTGCATTAAAATTTCAAAGTTGAGCGCCCCACCCAGCCAATCACTGACTGCCTTCCAGAGACTGATGATGTCCAGCACCTCCAGATCCAAGTCTTCCTCATCATACTCCATCTTCATCCCTGGCTCACAATCATTCTCATAACATTGAGATATCGAACCGATCGCTTGAGTGTACCTCAACAGGCCAGGGACTGGTTCTGCAGAGTAGAACCGCAACTGAGTTGGCAAAGAACTGGGTTCTTCAGTCAGGTGGTCCTCCCCATCTGGTACAATGAAGCCATCTAACATATGTTAGAAATGAAATGCAAAGAAGTAGAGGCGACTCACCACTTCCATCTTCCTCCAAGCTTTCATCCTTTCCAAAGCTAGCTTGGGCCTCCAAGTCTAGGTAATGTGATGTCTTTCTTGTTTTCTTGTGTCTGGCTTGTCTTCTTTTCCCGGAGACCTGCATCCCAATTAGTGTGATCGAAGGAATTAAGTGGGCGTCATACCTTCCGACGTTTGGAAGTCGGTAGGTCTTCAGAGTTGCGTCAAGTCTTTCGACTAGGATGACTTGTTCAACCGAATAATAGAGGCGATGATTGAAGATGGAAGACGTACCGCGACAAGGATAGTAGAGAAGGCGGAGCATGATCTGCAGAAATTGGGTGAGCACGAAGAGATAGTGGGAGAATGGACAGCGGGTGGATGTATGGCGATGGATCTAGAAAACAGGATAGGGTGAGTGCAAGGATTGACTGTGAAACGTGACAACATGACATGCGAATCACGTACAGAGCAAGCGTTGATGCGATGGAGAGATTCGAGAGGTACTGGACCGATCTGGAGACGAATGAATTGTTCGAACGGCTGGGACAGTTCGAATTGACGGAACGAGATGGTCGGAGCGCGCTACCCAACTCGCCTGAGAGACGGACACGTCGAGGTGGATATGGGAGGAAGCGACGCCGTGTGGTTCAACAACAATTACACGAGGTTATGGAAAGGATAGGATCGCGGATGGAGGGTCGAACGGGTCAGAATACAGTGATCGACTTGACGATCGAGGATTGAGGGAGGGTAAAATACCGCGCGCACGTAGGGTGCAGCGTACGCGGTAATCTTGTACATTGTATTGGACGTAGTACTGTGAATATGTAACGTAAGTTTACCGTGGGCGCGCAAGGTGTAGCGTACGCGGCAATATTGTACATTGTTTTTGGCAACGTCTCCTCGAACATTGAGCTCAAACACAGTGTGGTCATCCACGACTCAGTGCACGCGGTCATCGTTAATAATGGTGACCGCAACATATAATTATTAATATGATATATTAACCGAGGGTGATATATTTGGACGCACCGCATTCGATCGACAACTTGTTTATCAATCTATCAGTCGATCAATTACTCGCCATCTCGCACCATGCCACCGAAAACCAAAAACAAAGGGGACAAGCCAGTGAGGAAAGTCGCTGCAGGAAAGAAGGTCAAAGATACGGACGGCGGAGGACGAGGGGACACACGCGCCGAAGATCAAGTTTCGGATGAACGGCACCAGCTTGAAGAGCGTGCGCGCAAGGCGTTTCTCGGATACGCTCGAACGGATCTGTTCAAACGAAATATATCGTTCGGGAAATACAACGTACGCGCGCTGAACAACAGTCAACGCCGCAAGCTGTACGAATCCTTCAAAAGCGGAAGTCTTCAACGTTTCTCTGTCAACAACGCGATCCCACTCATCATACGAAGCGAGGACGTGGTATCCACATCCGTGTGCACCCTCGACTCGAGCACGGTCACCAAGCGCGACGGGTCGCATCTGCCGTGGTTGCAGTTAAAGGATGAAACACAAGTCGGCGAAAAGTACGGACCTGACATCGTCGCCGCTGGAGGTCGCCACCGTCGTTATGCGTTGGAGGACTGGTTTAACGATCGAAGGAGAGGTGTGACGACCGTCGAGAAAGAGCTAAACGAGTTGCAAGCTCAGTCGAAGAGCGACCCAGAGTCGGTGAGCGTCGAGGACTTACAAAAGGCGGCGGAGCGATTGGTCCAGGCGAATACCGTGGTGGGGATGGGCGGATCGTGGATCGTGGAACTGTACGACGCAGGTGAGTGGCACGATCGACACCGACGACTGGAAACCACTCACGCGTCGCACCAACGAGTAGATCTCGTGGACACCGAGCTCGGCATACACTTGTCGTCGAACCAGAGACTGTACGTGTACGCCGAAACCGCCGAGGAGGGCGTCATCCAAACGTTCAAGATGCTGGTTTCCGCGAAACAAGATTGGAAGAACATACCTGTCGTTGCTGGGTTGCGCTCGACGTCCAACCGCTACCGAATCAATTCGCTCCTGACTCAAGATTTCGTCTGGAGACTCTTCGTGTCGCTTCTCGGGATGTCGTCGACCCACTACATCCATTCGGATATCTTCAAGATCTCGTCGTTGACGACGAATCTGGTATCTCCTCACGGAGGCGTAAGTGATCACGTTGAGCGTGGGCGTGGACTCACCCGAGATGTATTTGACCACAGATTCTCGCTGCCGCGACGATCTTCCTCGAAGATCGTCTGCGGATGTGTTTCAACGCGATCGACTGGGACGCTGATAAAGTCTCTCAGATGATGGACACGATCGACGACACACCTGTCGATGGGAAAACCGAAGACGAAGAGGTGAAGGCGGCGAACGTATATTTGTACCGCTGTATCAAGAGGCTGTCGAACGCAGCGCCGGTCATGGACTCGCTCCAGGACGAGATGCGCGACAAGATTGAATCGCTCTACAAGAGGAATTTCGGACACGCTGATAGGTGGAAGTACTTTGGGACGGACGACACCTTCTGGAAGACGCGGTACACGCAATACACCAACGAAGTTCTGGAGGAGTTAAAGACGATCGCGGCGGCAAACCTTGAATGTGAGGAACACCGCGACACACCTGACGACGTGAAGAAAGCGTGGAAGGACTGTGTGTCCAAGGCGTCGCTCGTGCTCAAGATCAGGGGTGCACCCGATCACGCAGAGTTCATGCCATTCATGTCCGTGTCCGTCTGGAAGGACATGAACGAGCAGCTGAAACGTGTCCCCAAGGCCCTTGCAGAGGTGAGTCTATACGTCGATTTACCGCGTACGCTGCACCCTACGTGCGCGCGGCGATAGCACGTGCCTGTGGACCGTGAAGTGTTCGATATCTGCGTCGTAGTGACCATCCGTTTGCCGCGCGCACGCAGGGTGCAGCGTACGCGGCGATTCGTGTGCTTGGATGTCGAGTTACATACACCTAACCGTCATTCTCGTACAGTTGTCCGCTTGGTTCTCCCCTTTGTTGTATTGCCAAAAGGTCGTCGGTAGGAAGTGGAAGGTCGCATCGGCTTCAGCAGACATGCTGCGCGGAATCGCAGGACATCCGGACATCGCAGAAGAGTCCGTACTCAGAGCACAGAAAATCGTGGGTCGTCGCTCGTCTTCTTCTACAAATATTGTCATCGACACGTCGTACAGGTCGTGTGGACCTTGTTCTCGCAATTTGGTGCGTTGTTGAGATTGGAAGAACAGTTGGGCGACATAGACATGCCCCCTCGTCCCGACCTCCTTCCGACTCTCAGAGAGCATATGCTCCTCGACGGTCCGGGAAAGGTCGAGACACCGTGGAAATCACCAGAGCCTATGCAAATAGCGCGCGGCACGAAAGATCCCGAGGGTGAGTCATACATCTCGTGACTTTCGTTCATAACCACACACGCCACGTCATCGTTCGCAGACGTCGTCGTTCGCAAAGAATACAACTTGGAAATCCACGTCGTCGACGATTTCGTCAAGAATCGCGTGTCCTCCAGCTGGACACAGCAGAACGATGCACTCTGGTTGTCCCGCTGGCATCGCACCACCTCCATCGAGCCCATCTCCAAGGAGATTTATCGTACGCTTCCTCTTATCGCCTACCACACTCACTCGTTCGGCAAAAACAAGGAAAAGAGCGAAGCGAGATGGAGAAAAGAGACTATCATCGCCGCCATCTACGAATACTGCGCCATTCAACGGTACCGCGTCCCTCTCCTCACCACCGTCGATAGCGCTGCGTCGATTCTCCGTGTCATCCTAGAATCTTTGCTCGCCTGCACTCTCAACAAGGGGAAAGGTGTCCTCTTGCCAGATGGCTCTCATGTCATCACATGGCCTGACGCGATCGTCTTCGACCGGGAGAAAGCCGCTCGATCGAAAAACTCTTTCGACATCCACGACGAGAACACGCGCAGTAGCACCGTTTCCACTCAACGCCTCCATTCCGAATGGATCCAGAAAGTCGTCCGTTCCGTCGAATCGTGTCCGATCGCATGGCCTGTCGTCGCTGGAGAATCCCTCGCTCTCGGCAAACCTCGTGCCGTCTCAAGACCGATCGCCATCGTCCTCGACGAGCTTATACTGGTATCTACTTTCCTCTCTGTACTCCACACATGCACCTCACGCCATCACTTAGGCTCTGGCCAACAATTCGGAACGACACCGAAATCCCAATTACGACGAGGACGACGACATGGACAAGTTCGCGTCCCTCACAGACTTACACACAGACGACACTCTCGTCGTCAAAACACTCCACAAGTCTGAAGACATCGACAAAGGTAAGGACAAGGCTAAAGATGACGATGACAGAGAATCGGATCACATCGAGGAGGAGGAGGACGATGATGACGATGAAGATGAGGACGACGACGACGACGACCCAAAGCCGGCGAGTCGCAAGAGCGCTGTCTCCAAGGCCAAGATCAAAGCGCAAGCCGAGGCCAAGGCCCAGACAGATGAGAAAATATTCGCCTGCCTGTTTTCACCTTTCCACACCAACACGATCTTGTCGCAACAAGGCCAGAAGTTGTTGAAGAAGGACCCCAAGTCGAAGCAACTCACGCTCGATGCATCCCGTACGCACTCCTCTTTTCATGCTTTCTCACACTCTCGCCACTGAAACACGTTCCGTAGTCGCACCCGGTCCATCCACAGTCGTCCGAGACTCCGAGTGTCCAGGTACCAGTACAACGCAACCAACGAATGTCCAGGACAACGACGTTCCCGATCCCACAGCCCATGACACCGATGTCGACGAGAACATGGGTGACATCTCAGGAAAGGACTCCTCTCACGAAGTGGCGCATCACGCTCTCGACATGGACACGGACGAAGTCCCTGTCGTCGTCGATGATGTTCGCATCACCACCGCAGACCCCGCTCGAGACGCATTCATGAATCCACCGTACACCCAACGTGACCCACCCGTGTCGACCTCGGACGATGACATTTCTCTATCCGAATGGGAACCTACCCAATCCCCAAAGGGTGGTCTCGTCCAGACACAGCTCAACAGGGAAACAGACGACGACATGACTCTGGATGACGCTCCAGGTAAGTTCTCGTTCACGTCTATCATTCCAGACTGTCGAATCGCCGCGCACGATACACCCTACGTTCCCGCGGTAATTCGATGTCCTCGAACCATCCATCGTCCACCACTCCAGACCGTCAGATTGCCGCGTACGCTACACCCTACGTGTCCGCGGTGATCCGATGTCGTCGAACCACCCATCGTCTACCACTCCAGACCGTCAGATAGCCGCGTACACCGCACCCTACGTGTGCGCGGTGATCCGATGTCGTCGAACCACTCATCGTCTACCACTCCAGACCGTCAGATAGCCGCGTACACCGCACCCTACGTGTGCGCGGCAAAACAACGTCCTTGTCTGTCCATTCTTCGTCTCTCTTCGTCTCTTTCGTTTGTTACACCCTAACCCTGACGTCTCTTCTTTCTAGGTCTCCGTGCCACTGATGATCCTGCAGGCAAGACCGTCAATGGTACGTCTTTTCTCTTTCTCCTCCTCCGATCGAACATTCCTCAGCTCATCTTCTCCCTCTGATGTCTTCGTTTCTCAGCCATAACCGAGGACATACAACATCTCGATGTCGACAACCATCCCACCACACGTCGTCCCGTCGCACCCCGTCAGAAGCGTGTCCCTTCGATCGTCTCTCGTAAGTCCATCCATCCATCCCGTTCAACTCTCAGTCCTACCTATCTCAACATCTCGACCCTTTAGCTCCCCGCGCTCCCGATCGCAAGAAACGCACTCGCGTCAACACCGCAGGCGAGTCCTCGAAGCCTCCCTCTCTCCCTCCTCCCCCTCCAGCTCTACCTCAATCCAACGCCGTTCCCGCCCCTTCCTCCTCCTCTCGTCCTCCCCCTCTCAAGACGCGTCAAGACAATCCCCGTCGTCTTCGTCGTCAGCATCAGCATCAGCGCACATCTCCCCCGCGTCCCATCGACGAGAGCGACGACGCTGACCTTCTCGCAGACGCTCTCAACGCTTGTTGACCCGTGGTATGTCCATTCCTGTCCTCGTGTACTACTACTTTGTCGTGCTCCTGTCGTCCGTTGTATGTACTTGTAGTCCCTTCCGCCCACGAATGACACCTCCCCCCTCCTGATCTCCGTCCATTCAGTGTATCCGAGTACTGTGTACTATGTAAGTAGGCCCCGCTGGCAGTAGTTCGACCCTCCTCTCTCGCGTGTGCGAACACTTCCCTATTCATGCATCGCCCTCTGATTACGCCGTCCTACGAGTACTCGAGTACTCGAGTACTCGATATCGCCCGTCCTCGTCTCGTCTCCCCTGGCCCTCCTTCCCTCCTACTACTCGTTCGTCGAGTTACCTTTCCTCCTCCCCTTTCCGTGGCCATCCTCGCCCTTCTTTTTTTTGCCTTCCTTCTTCATCCCCTCCTATAATAGCATCCTATCTTCCACCTACCATATCCTGTTCATACCTCCCCTTTTCGTTCAAAAAACAACTCCCCTCCTCCTCGACCATATATCATTCCCATCGTTTTCTACTCTCACTCCTCCAACTCCCAACTCCCAACTCTCCTTTCAAATCATGCCTCACCTCAGGTTCGTCCCTTCGTCCCTTCATTCCTTTATTCTCCTCCGTCCCCCTCTCACCTACTTCATTCTACTAACACTTCCTTTCAAGTTCACTTCAGTTCCCCCCTCTCATAGTACCCCAGTACGTCCTTTCCACTTCTTCTCCCTCCCTCCCCCCTCCCACTTCATTACGTCCACCCGTCCCTGCACTCCCTCCAGAACTCCGCCTCCGCGCTGTCGTCCCTCACCGCTCGCCAATCACCAGTCGCAACCCTTCCCCCTCCGTATGTACGTACATTCTTTTTTTTCTTCTATTTCCAACAATGTGTCTCTTCCATACCACCGTTATACGCCACAATCTATCCCTGTCGTGATCCCATTACGTCTCACGTTCGCACCCATGCCCACCTTTCCCAATCTACCGCGCTCACTCCAGTCCTGCTGGGTATCACCATCTCTCGGTACGTACCACCCATCACCTCCACCGCTGGCAGCGTTGCACTCCAGATCTCCACTCGAGCTATCCACCCTGGGCCGTCTTACCTAACCTCCCTTCCGTTTTTACATCCGACCGTTCCCAATTCAAATCAAGCACTAACTAGTACCATTCCCTCGTTTTCCGAAAGCCCGCCCGCTTCACTTAGTCCAAACAAAGGCAAGCGTAACCAACTCTCTCTCTATCACCACCCCACCACTCCCTCGGTCTCGGTCTCGGTCTCGGTCTCGGTCCCGCTCCCGCTCCCGCTTCCTTCGAATCTCCGTCTGACTACTTCACCCTCCCTCCAATCTCGATTCAATTCCTCCCTAGTCCCTATCACAATAACCTCCCAACTCGTCACATCACATCACACCCAACCCTCCCATCGCCCCGATCACCCGACCCATTCATTCAACCCTTCAAGTTCCTCGCTCCAGACCCTCACTGTCCTCCGATCCAGATCCACCCTATACTATAAAATAATGTCTCTCCACGTCTCCGCCACCACGCTGCCCATCCTCACAGTGTGGTTTCCCCTGCGTTTTCACTTTGATCTCATCGTTTTTCTTTTCTTTTCTAAGAAAGATAAACATTACTACCGCTAGTACTCATGCCCCTTCAACGTCCTCGCCCTCGCCCTCGCCTCCCTTCTCTCAGTCCCCTCCCTTTCTCGGACTCTGACTCTGACTCTGTCTCGGTCCACTCACGACCACCATCACCTCCCATCCCTCACCCTCACCCCCGTCCGCTTCGTCGTCCCCCAACTCCCCCACGTCCTTTCACACCGTAAGCATCCCATCCCATCCCATCCCATCTCTTTTTTTTCCTTTCCTTTCTTTCGTGACATTGATCGATCGATGTTGATATTCCATCCGCACCTTTTCTACTAGCGACCATCACCATCACCATGATCCTGACATCGACGATGACCTCCAGCATGCCCACCTTGACCATCCCGATGATGGCCCCGATGCCGACGACAATGACCTTCCTGGTCCCATAGACCCCCTCTTTCACAATCAACACGCTCATCCTCTCCCTTTTCCCGGTCCTGATGCTCCTCTTCCCGCAGCTCCTTTCAATGTCGCTCTCGTCCCAGACCACATGCTCGCAGACGACCCTTACCACCAGGACGTCGTCGACGACGCAATCATGAGGTCCGTTCAGACTCGCGGCGCAGACCAACGTCTCGACTTCGAACAACGCTTCGCAACAACCCACTCCTACTCCCTCTCCCTCGCTACCCTCGCTTCCCTCCATCATCACTCTCGCCCTCAAGACGCAGTCCGTCTCCTTCAGTACCGCAGTCGTCTCGTCATCCCAAACTCTCTCCTTCTCGATCCAAGCGACAACGATCGCGTCCTCGCCGCCATGGACGGTCATTTCATAGACTATTCCCTCTGTCTCGGTTCAAGACTCGGTCTCGACGCACTCCTTCCCTCTCTCGCACTCGCACACGATCACACCTGGCACGTACAGCTCTCCTTCTCCAGACTATTTAAACTCTGGCCCAACACCCCATCAAAGCTTCCCTTCTCCACGACAGGTCGCATGATCCACATCGGCGCTCGTCAGCAAGAAGAAATATGGCTCGCCCTCGTCCCAAACACCGTCCTCGAACCACCACACCACCTCGACGCCGCCCCAGGCGACCAACACCATGACCCAGATCATGACGACCTCAGGCTCGCAGAGGATTTCACCCCATTGGACGCTCCCACCACAGCACTCCTCCCCACACACGCCTACATGATCGTCTTGTTCTTCGCTCACCTCCTCTCCGCCATGCGTTTCGACGACATACACCTCGCCAACCCATACCCGGAGGATCTCTCCAAGGACTCCGTCTCCAGGGAGACCGACCTCCTGTGAGTCTACAACAACATAACATAACATAATTTAATTTAATTTATATATTCTAACTGCTTTCGCTTTCCTACCGCCAGGGGGAGACTCGAAGAGAACAGAAGAGTTCTCGAACTCACCCTTCCACAGCTCAGACATCTCCACGCACAGCTCAGGGCCTCCTGGCCTGGTTGGGTACGCAGAGCACCCAGCTCCTGGAAGACCGACGGCTTTCTTAACAACAACTCTCCCATCGCTCTCACCGTCAGATATG